>LPNX010142313.1:66686-118858 GCA_001517045.1 Pseudotsuga menziesii
ACATTTTACACAGACATTAGACAGTAGAGAGAACTCCGGGTGAGAAAAGTGAAGTTGAAGCTCAAGCTTCTGTGTATGTTATTTAGTCGAAGAGCCGAAGCTCTATAGACTAACAAGTCTGGATCGACAAGTCTGGACTGACCAATTTGTAATCTACAAGTTTGTAATACTTTGTTATTTTCGCATAGTTAAATATATGAAATAGTTTATGGTTGAATGCATGATTATTTGGCCACACATATTTCCAGATTTACTTCTGTAAATGTCTTTTACAATTACGGTTAAGTGAAAGATCAAAGAACCCATAAAAATCTCACCGCGTGAAAGTTCGAGGGTTTTACAGCACATTGGTCGACTCAAGTCTTCCTACATATTTGGTCATATGTTTTTATAAGTTCTTTGGATTTGTTAAGTGTCCATTTTTACTTCATCTTACTCACAGGTCAAAAGCATTTGTAATTTCTTAAGTATTTAGACTAAGAAACATACTCTGTAGATTTCGACCAAGGTGAACCGACTTGAGTGGTGGGTTGAGTTATCCGACTTGGTTGAAGACAAGAAGTGAGCCGACTTGGTCGAAGAGAAGAAGTCAAACGACTTGGTCGAAGCAGCCGACTTGGTCGAAGAGAAGAAGTCAACCGACTTGGTCGAAGTGACAAGTGGTCAAGGTAAAAACCGGTCGGTAGAACCGACAAATAAGTCAAAGTAAATTTAGTCGAGTAGTAATACTGACTCAAATTTATAAACTTGTCTAGTCGGGAGATAGACAAGTTTCACCGACAAGAAAAAGAAAAAGTGGTCGATGTGAAAAGTGAAAATTAAACTTTAATATCGACTGATCCCTAAACTCAAGTTTAGTCGGCTTGGTTTTGGCTATCTGGTATCAGAGCAAGGTTATATCAGAGCAATGTTTATATCAGCCCAAGATTTAGGAAAGAAATCTTGTCTTAAAAGGTGGAAATTAATTTTCTAAGGAAAGTTAATTAAAAATTAAAATTGCTTCCATTTCTGGTTCATTGCAAACTCCAATTTTTACAGGAAAGAATTATGAATATTGGTCCTTAACAATGAAGGCTTTATTCAGAGATCAAGATGTCTGGGAGATAGTCCAGCATGGTTATGCAGAACCAGTAGACATGACAGCATATAACAATCTCACACAGGCTGAGAAAGATGTCTTGAGAGAATAAAGGAAGAAAGATGGAAAAGCTCTGTTTTTCATACATCAAGCTATGCATGAAAGCATACTCCCAGGAATAGCAGCAAAAACTAATGCTAAGGAAGCATGGGATACATTGGAGACTGCCTATCAAGGTTTGGATAAGGTAAAGACATCCAAGCTGCAGATTCTGAGAAGATATTTTGAATCTCTGTCCATGAAAGATTCAAAGAATGTAGACACATTCTACACCAGAGTTGTTGGGTTGATAAACCAACTAAAATCTCATGGAGAACCCATAGCAGAACAAAGGGTTGTTGAAAAAATTCTCAGAAGTCTTCCCCCAAGATTTGAAAACTTGTTTGTGACCTTAGAGGAACACACAGACATGACGAGGTTTACCATTGATGAGTTGCAAGCTTCACTCATCAATCATGAGCATAGACTCAGCAGATCACAGACATCATTGGAAGGTGCATTTGCAGCACAATCATCCATAAGTCGTGGTAGAGGGAGGGGGAAAAACAACTTCAGAGGCAGAGGAATAAGTTCTTTAAGAGGAGGACGAGGCAAAAGTCCTGCAAATGTCAGTGGCAGAGGAGATAACCAGAAACCAAGTTAGCCAAGTGGCCAGAGGTTTGATAAATCAAAAATTCAATGTCATTACTGTAAGAAGTTTGGTCATTATGCATATGAATGTAGGAAGAAGCAATATGACCAAGGAAGGCAAAGCCCAAGTCAGTTGACCAGCACCAAATCTTCGACAAGCGCAATGTTAATGGCATCAACATCTCCACTTGAATGCAATGTCGTTCAAGAAAGTCCACATGACATATGGTACTTAGATTCAAGATGCAACAACCACATGACTGGTAATTTGAATTTGTTTTCCAGTCTAGACACTTTAGTTAAAACTGATGTTACACTTGGAAACAATGTCCAAGTTACTATCTTAGGAAAAGGCACTGTTGATATTCTAACCAAACAGGGGGAGAGTAAGTATATCCCTGATATCTATCATGTCGAAGGTCTAAAACATAATCTGTTAAGCATTGGATAGTTGTTACAAAAAGGCTACAGAGTCTACATGGAAGATGAACAGTGTGTGATCAAAGACAAGCGTCCAAGCAACCAGCTGATAGCAGAAGTGCCAATGACAAGCAACCGCTTGTTTCCATTGAGGATAGTTCCCAAAATAAAAGGGAAGACAAAGACAGGAGCTGCATTCAATGCATAAATTGAAGAAACAGTCAAGCTCCTCGACAAGAGAGAAAATTGCAGCACTAATTTGCAAGCTACATTTCAGACAGAAGTTCAGGATGAATCCTAGTTGTGGCATTTCAGATTTGGACATCTGAATTTTGATGGGATGAAGCTACTGCACACAAAGAATATGGTGAAAGGATTACCATTTATCAATAGACCAGAGAGGGTTTGTGAAGGCTGCATTTTTGGCAAGCAGCACAGAGAGACATTTCCAGTCGAAAAGCCCTATAGAGCACGCACACCACTTGAAATTGTGCACTCTAACATCTATGGTCCAATGCAAACATCATCCATTGGTGGCTGCAACTATTTTCTAACTTTTATAGATGATTACTCAAGAAAGACATGGGTATATTTCCTGACACATAAATCCGATGCATTTGGTTATTTTCAGCAGTTCAATGCACTCGTGGAGAACCAGAGTGGACATCACATCAAGATCTTAAGGACCAACAGAGGAGGTGAATATGTTTCAAATGAATTTCTGAATTTTTGTAAGACCCATGGCATACAGAAACAATTCACTGCACGGTATACACCTCAGCAGAACGGTATTGCCGAAAGAAAGAATAGAACCATCATGGAGATGGCACGCAGCATGTTGGCAGCCAAACATTTTCCAAATTAGTATTGGGGTGACGCAGTCGCAACTGCCATATACATTATGAACCGGTGTCCGACAAAGAGT
Source organism: Pseudotsuga menziesii (assembly GCA_001517045.1). Classification (NCBI taxonomy): domain Eukaryota; kingdom Viridiplantae; phylum Streptophyta; class Pinopsida; order Pinales; family Pinaceae; genus Pseudotsuga; species Pseudotsuga menziesii. Next base: position 69,800 of record LPNX010142313.1, read on the forward strand.
GTGAAGAACAAAGTTCCCCAAGAAGCATGGACAGGTATGAATCATAGTGTTTCACATTTAAAAGTTTTTGGTTGCGTTGCATATGCTCATGTTCCAGATGAGCTGAGAAGGAAGCTAGACAAGAAGGGACAGAAATGTATTTTTGTCGACTATTCAAAAGACACAAAAGCATACAAGCTGTATGATCTCGTCACAAGGAAAGTGATAATCAGTCGGGATGTTCAATTCGTCGAGAATGAATCATGGGATGGAACCATCGACATAAATGTCAATATTGTGTTGAACGTCAACAATGATGATATGGAAGAGGAAGTGGTTCAAATACCACATGTAAGTCAACCGGTCGGAGCACCGTTGAATCCCATGACACCAAGACATGGTTCAGCACAAGGACCATCGCCACAAGTAGCAGCTCAAGCTACACCAAGAGGACAACAGACTCCATCAAGCATTTCGTCAATGTCGACATCGATAGAACCGGTGAAGACAAGAATTCTATGGGAGATATATGAAGCTGGTACACCTAATTCATTCTCTCTCTTTGCATTATTTTCTCCTATATATGATCCACTAACATTTGAAGAAGTTATTGAAGAAGAAGTATGGGCACAAGCCATGGATGAAGAAATAGAATGCATTGAGAAAAACCAGACATGGGAACTGGTTGATGTACCAAAAGACAAAGATGTAGTCAGTGTCAAATGGATTTATAAGACAAAGCAAGATGCTGATGGGAATGTGCAAAAGCACAAGGAAAGAATGGTAGCAAGAGGGTTCACATAGCAACCCGGCATCGATTTCAATGAAACATTTGCACCTGTTGCACGCATGGATACAGTTAGAACAATTTTGGCCATTGCTGCACAAAACAAATGGCATGTTCATCAAATGGATGTCAAGTCGGCATTCTTAAATGGATATCTAGAAGAGGAAGTATATGTGGAACAGCCACAAGGGTATGAAGTTACAGGTCAAGAGCACAAAGTGTACAGGCTGAAAAAGGCATTATATGGTTTGAAGCAAGCTCCCAGAGCTCGGTACAGTCGAATTGATTCCTATCTCATTGAAAATGGTTTTCACAGAAGTGAAAGTGAACCGAACTTGTACACCAAAGTCGATGAGCAAGGTAAGATGTTAATTGTCTGCTTGTATGTAGATGGTTTAGTATTTACTGGTGATTATGGCATAGCAAATTTTAAAATAGTCATGGAAAGTGAATTTGAAATGACTGATCTAGGGCTTATGAAGTTTTTTCTGGGAATTGAAGTTCAGCAGTCTGAAAGTGGTATCTTTATATCATAGTTTAAGTATGCAAGTGAAGTTTTAAAAAGATTTAACATGTCTAATTGCAAGACAGCCCCAACACCAGTAATAACAAGTTTAAATTTGAGCAAGGATGATGAAGGATCCATTGTAGATCCTATGCTGTTCAAAAGGCTTGTTGGCAGCCTTATGTATTTGACAGCAACAAGACCAGACATTATGTATGGAGTAAGTCTGATCTCAAGGTTCATAGAGTCACTAAAATACTCACATTGGCAAGCAAGTAAAAGAATTCTGAGGTATGTAAGTGGCACAAAAGACCTTGGTATTATGTATTCAACCTCAGAAAATTTTAAACTCATTGGTTACACTGACAGTGACAATGGAGGCAGCATAGATGACAGGAAAAGCACATCTGGGTACACATTTCATTTTGGTACAGGTGTTGTTTCATGGGATTCAAAGAAACAACCCATAATAACTCTATCTTCAGTTGAAGCAGAGTATGTTGCACCAACAAGTGATGCATGTCAAGCTGTCTGGATGAGGAGAGTCTTAAAAGATTTGTCACAGAACCATCAAGAACCAACAACAATTCAGCCATAGCATTATCAAAGAATCATGTGTTTCACAAGAGAACCAAGCACATCGACACAAGACTTCATTTTATAAGAGAGTTGGTGAACGACAAGGAAATTTGTTTGGAATTTTGCAGGTCTGACTCACCAACTTGCCGACATCTTCACAAAGCCATTGGCAAAGAATACTTTTCAGTATCTGCGTAGTTATCTTGGAATGACAAGTTTTGCACAGTGAACTCTGTCATAAACAGAACATCTCTAAGCTCTGAAACATTTTGTAAATTCTATTTTAAAAATCCCCATCTGCTTATAATTAAGGGGGAGTGTCGGAAAAATGTAATTACTCGTAGATATGTACCTGACCATTTAATGTCGAGTTTCCACCATAAACTGGCTCTCTGCAATATCTGAAACAACACGGGAGAAATTCATTTTAAAACCCTTGAAGGCATTGATGTTTACAAAAAATAAAAGAATCGGCTAAAATTTACCTCGAAATCCATAGCTCCGACTAGTTCAAGAATTAAGGAAAAAGAATAGTCCCCATGCTACAAAAACCAGCCTAAATGAGACTTCATACCAACGCTTTCTGCCAAAAGAGATTTCCTTTAGAGCCAACATTCTTTTCAATTTCACTCTGCGTGACTTTTGCATTGCTTATCGAACCATGCCTTGTCTCGTGCCTTGTCTTTAGAATGTGTATTTAATCAATCAACTCTATGTTGCCTTCTTTGGTCTTTCGTATCACGGGATATAATAACCAGAAATTTTAAGAATGGTGTGTTGTATCTAAACTCGCCTGACATAATAAAGCCTGTGCTATCCCTAAACTGGCCTAACAGAATAAGGCCTGAGCGTTTTCAGAAGGTGTATTTAACCGATCAATTCCATACTGCCTTCTTTAGTCTTTGTCGGAGCATGGGATATAATAACCAAAAATTTTAACAATGGTGTTTTGTACCTAAACTCGCCTGACATAATAAATCCTGTGTTGTACCTAAACTCGCGTGACAAAATAAGGCTTGAGAATTTTAAGAACGTGTATTTAACAGATCAACTCCATGTCACCTTCTTCGGTCTTTGTCGGATCACGGGATATAATAACCGAAAATTTTAACCATGGAGTGCTGTACATAAACTCGCCAATTACCAGGAAAAACGTGTCAGAATGTTAATGGCCAGGGAGATGAGGAATCTTTTGAGACAACTTCTTTCATTGTGAAAATGCCCACAACATGATTTGAACCCGAATTCCAACGTTAGAATCCGACGTCATCCGACATTTCGCACGGATGTGTCGGACAACAATCAATCAACAAGGGTTGGATCTTCAATGTCTGCGAAAGCAAAACTGGTGGTTATCCGACACTAGAGAGTTGGATATCTGACAGGCGGTATATATGCATGTTATATAAAATCCGACGGGCGGTTATATGCATGGGAGGAATATGGTGATTTTATTGTTTTTGGTTTTTTGCGGGAACATGGGAACGAAAAGGAAGGTTGTGATCATGGAGTCGGATTTTCGACCCTGGTAGTGTCGCGGAACCGATGGGCGGTATAGATTTTTTTATGTGATCTCATAAAGCGGGGGCTCCACGGAGGACAGCAACAGGTAAGGCATTTTAAATTAATTTTTACAGGATGGAACAGTTTTTGGTTTTTGGTTTTTTGTCGGAACATGGGAATGGTCGAAAGGAAGGCCGTGATCAGTATGGAGAAAGAGGATGTTTTACCAGAAGACAAGGTAGATTATTCAGCTGACCCATGGCATGAGTTACACGTCTTCACACCTACGAAAATTCCCGCAATCCCGTCACTGGGAGATGTCCAGAATGCCCTTGAAAAATTTCCAACTGGACTAGAAGCTAGGATTTCGGACATGCCATCACCCGCAGAAGAAGGGTTGTTAGGGATTTTTGCAGCAAGGTCGTTAAACCCAGCCATAGGGGGGACACCTTTCACCCTTTTTTCGGCAAACCAACTCTCTCAGAATGCAAAAGCCCTCTGCATTGATCTACCTCAATCGGAGCTTCAATATCCACCTTCAGAGGAAGCCCTGAACAGAGGAGGCAACCCACTAGCAGCGCAAACAGCATCCATCCCAGAATAGGTACAGGTATAGTCACCAAATAGGATTTCAAGCAACCCTCAGATAAACCCCAAATCAGGAAGCAAAGACGCCCCGTCTGATAAAAGCTCGGAGGAATCCTTCCCCTGCTCCAAAAAACGGAAAACCCACTATATAAACCCGTCCGGAGGAGAATGTAACCTAGTTTACGGTGTAAATATTTCCATGAGAGAAGCATAGGAGATGGATGGGCTGGCCCTTATTGGAAAAATCAGAGGAAAAAACCCAACACAGGGTAAAATGGAAGATTGGGTTAGACATAATTGGACTGGGCTACAAGGTGGAAGCCCAGATATCACACCATTAGCAAAGGGTTGGTTCGGATACTGGTTCAATTGCAGAGAGGATGCAGACCACATCCTCAGGAAAGTCTGGACATATGGAAAAACCTCTTTCCAGTTTAAAAGATAAACGCCTCCGTTCGATGCAGACACAGAAAGATTAGACACCATACCGGTTTGGGTCCGCCTTCCAGGGTTACCTTGGGAACTTTGGAACCTAGACTCATTTAGCAACATTGGAAATGCTTTGGGGACTTTCATTGAGGTGGATCTATCCTACCAGCAAACAAAAATCCGGAAGGTTGTGAGGATCTTAGTTTCACTGAATATCAGAACAACCCTAAGGGAATATTTAAATTTGACTTGTCAAAACAAAACAAGAAAATAGCTGCTAGACTACGAGGGACTCCTGTTTCGTTGCCAATGATGTCATGAGACAAGACACTTGGCAAAAAATTGTCCCAACTACATTCCCACAACCTCCAGCAGAAAGAAATGGGTTAGGCGAACAGGGGCCTCCAGCTCAAAAGAAAACATCCCGAATCCAGGACTAGCGGAAGAACACCCCATGACAGAAGCCGAAGAACAGTCACTGGATCACTTGGAAGGGCTGGAAGTAGCAACGGAGGGCACAGAACAACCATTGGATCAACTGGAAAGAGCGGGAGCAGTAGCAGCAGAAGGGCCTCCTCAACAGATGGAACAGCGTCCAATTGCATCTCCCCCACCGAGTATGAACACTTCTTCCCTTAGCAATCATCTGAATGATTTATCTTTGAATCAGGAAAAATATTTGCCTACCCCTAGCACAAAAAGGTCCCCTCCCCCAAAAAATGGCACCTCCTCCGCCGCATTCAAAAGTACCTCCAATTCAAACTAGGCAGCCTCCCCTTCCACCATAAAAAATGACTCGCCCACTTAATCCTCCTCTATCTGTTTCCACCTTCGTTCAAGGGACGTTCCAATCCCTCAAAAACCAAAAATCCCTACAAAAGGACTAGGGGTAAATCCCAGGATCACATCCAAAGGGAAAGGGAGAGGAAGACCATCTCACCTCTCTACGGCCCAGAGCATGGCGCTCAGGGATCAAGCAAGTGGCAGACAAACAACCATTTTCGGGGCGCTTAGAGCAGTGCAAACCCCAGATGGGGTACCCAAATGAAATTTGTCTCCCTAAACTGCAGGGGTCTGGCAAGCACCCGGAAAAAGCTTGCCCTAAAAAGGATGATGGAGGTTCTATCACCAAAAGTCATCCTTATACAAGAAACAATGGGTCCAGAGCTGGAAGTTGAAACTAGTTTAACATCACTTCTTCCGCAATACTCTTTCACAGCGCAAAGTGCCATCAGCCACTCTGGAGGTCTAGCAATTGGATGGAAGAAAACAAGCATTCGGTGCACAAACTCAGGAGGAGCATGCTTATATCTAAATCAAAGTCATTTTTTTCAAATTTCTTTGGGCCTGGGAACTGGAACCAACAACTATGCAGAACTCATGGCATTGAAATTACTTCTATGTTTTGCCAATGAAAGAAATTACAGACAGTTACAAGTATATGGTCACTCAATGGTGGTTATAAACTGGATGAATAAGATACATAAATGTAGAACTGCTTCTCTAGATGCATTGTTTGAAGAGACAACCCACTCTCTCTCATGCTTTGAATCAATCTCTTTCACGCATGTTTACAGGGAGCGAAATAAGGAGGTAGACAGGCTCTCAAAGAAGGGTCTGACATTGCAATGGGGTGAATGGAAAATTTTGGAAACACAGGACTTCAAGGCCACGGAATATCATCCCAAGCCTTTTATAAATCCATCACTCTAAAACTTTTTGTAAATTTGAAACATATTTTTGAAAGCATAGCACAAAATCAGTCTTCATGCACATGAAGGAAAAAATTTCTCAGCTGAACAGTCCATGTACAATTCAATGAATGGAATAGTTTTTGGTAATTCTTAATTATAAATAATTTTGAGTAATTCTTATTTATAAAAAAAAAAAAATATTGCTTTTTTCCTCTGCTTTATGAATGAATGCTTTACTGAATTGTTTACTGATTTTTTTTTGCTGCTATTGACTAAATTAATGTTTTAATGAATGAGTTAATGAATGGTTTTTTCAGCTGTTGAATGATTGAATGGTTTAATAAATGTTTTAAAGAATGATTTAATGAAAGCATTTTTCAAATATTGAGTGAAATAATTTGCATTGTAGATGCATTGTTATTTGCTTTGTGAAATAGTGAAATAAATTGTTATTTGCAAGTATAGGCATTGAGTTTGGGGAGTTGAGAGTGATGTGAGGGGGGAGAGGGGTCATAAGAGCTTCCACCTTGACGTGGTTGGTCCTGTTTAGTAGAGAATATTAAATTATTCTCGAAACAGAGAGGAGCTCAATGAATGGTAAGGAAGAATACATTAAAAAACATCTATTTCTATATTTTTACTTTGTAATTTTCACTATTGCTATTTGACTCCTCCATTGGAACTTGTTACAGATAGCGTTGAGAAACATTTCCATAGTTAAGAGGCAAGAAATGGAGTTTTGATTAGATCGATAGCCTTATATACCTAGTATTTTTGGTTATCCATGTTTTATCAAGTGATATATTCTTAACAATTAATTTACTTGAATAGTTGAATAGTATTGTAATTTACATTGTAATAGAACTGTATTTATTTAGATTGTTTTTGTTATTTTCATAAACAAACATAAATATATTTGATGGGTCCTAACATGAAACTATTGCAACAGGACAAAAAATGAAGTATGTTGAATGATGTTTTGAAAGGTAAAGCATAAGAAGACAGTGTGAAGATCCAAAAATCAAGGTATAAATATGTTTTCTTTTGTTTGATTGAGCTGTGTATTGGGTATTTATGCATGTGCACACACATACATTTAGTTGAAGATGATGATTACCATACATAGAGGCGAACTTTCTTATATCTAATCTAAACAATTACCTTAAATATTTTGATTTATCGTGATAATTGACCCCTTGGTAATACTTTACCAATACCATATAGCTAGGACAACAAAATTAAATGTAGGCATTTCATTACAAGAATTTTGATAGGCATTTGAGTTTGATGGGAATATGAAAGGTCAAAAGACAGAAAAAGATAGATAGACTTGTGAGGAAAATGGTATCTAAAGCATTGTTTCCCTATTATTCCGCATGAGTATATTGTTATCTGCCCCAGTTTATCTTTCTCCAGTAGTTTTCTAATTTGTTTATTAATCTCTAATCTTGTTCGATTTTAATGGTTGATTGTGCAGTGGTAAACCTATGTTTATATTTGTGCTTATCCCTATAGGTTGTGAGTTGGGCATGGTACACATTAGTATTTTCAGTTTCAGTTTCCATGAAATACGACTATATTTACCTCTAGGGTTTGCTGGAGGATCCTAATTAGGGAAAAAATCAGAGATATAAGGACAAACAAGAGAAAATTCCTTCAAGAGGATGTTCAATTGTAACATGTAAAAGTTGACAAAAGCTAGTAAAAAGCCCTTATTCAAAGAAAATGCAGCATTACAACCACCATTCAATCCATAGAAGCATAATTTCACCAAACTTTACCAATGGAGCAACCAAGAAAACCCTAGATCCTCCTTGTGCTTGTGTTCTTCCAACAATGCTAGCATCAATCTTGCATGTGCATGAAACCCTAGAATTCACCCATCATTTTACCATAAATCCAAAGAAGAAATAGTAATATATTTGATAAGTTTCCCCTATGAATCCATAGGCAAGCCTATATCATTAGAATGCAATATTAACAAAGCTAGAGTAGGAGTTTTAAGTAAAAACTTTGAAAAAACATACAATTTATTTTTGTGATCAACTTTTTCGTGGGCTTCATTTTGTTTGTCAAAAGTGGGCCAATCTAATGCTCTTGCAACTCCACAACCATTGTAAACCAGTATTTATATGGAATCATTGGTTTATGCTCTTCAATATGAAGACCCTCTTAAAGATTGCCTCTTTGTACGAATTCATAGACAATAAGGCATTCCTTGCCCCATGCATAATAGCTAATACAAAGTAGTTAGATGGTAATCATTGTGATTAATACTTAGCCACCGATGCTGGTTATAATAGAACATTATGTTTGCTTGTAGTAAAAAGCAACTGTGAAGACTTATAGAGTTTCTCTTCTTCTGGCAAATACTTTATTATTAGACCGTGAGATATCTCGACTTCAATATCTATTTGTTTTAGCAGCCAAATCCTTCATAGACTCCATTCACTGCATCAAAGGCATTGACCCACTGATCATTAGTCTTCTTATAAATAAATCTTTCATAAAAGTTTTGTTGCCATCTCTCTAGGAAAATAAAGGGATTCACTAGCTGCAAAAGGATTGGATGCTATAAACTCATGCTCCCAGCCTGTAGAAAACACAACAGCAACACAAAGCATAAAAATGGAAATCCTATATAATAAATTACAAAGGGAAATGCATGATAAATTTGGATAAATTGGGTTATAAGGGAGATCAATGTTTTTCCTGCATTGCCAGCCTCTCCCAGGGATCCACTTGTCACTATTTTGCTGTCTAAGTAACGACAGAGGGAATCACTGTCTTTGAAAGGCAATTGAGCGAGGATACATAGTGATTTAGCTTTGGGAAGGTAAACTGTTGTCTTTGCTATATTTGTTGCTTGCAGGCCAGTAGGATAAGGTGTTTCTTTGGTCAATATAGATACTGTGGAGGGATGCCGCTGAGTGGAGTTTGGACCTCAAGCCCCAAGCCATGAGGCAATAAGTGTAGCTGTTAAAAATTTAGTCTAGTTAGGTGCAGTTGTTTGTGGCCAGAAAGGCCTAAAACAATTAACTGAATCTGGTTTGAATCTCATCAAGATGGGTGTAGAACCTCGATTAGGGATTTTGAGTTTTGTGGGTGGAGAGTTGTTGAGTTGACAGCTGCTACAAATGCAAATAGATTTTGTTGTTTTTTATATGTGTTTTGAGGTTGACAGTATTGATCCGTGACCTTGTGGTCTGTATTTGTCTCACTCTGCCCTACAACTACCTCTCTCTCTCTCTCTCTCAGGTATGTCCATTGTTTCGTTAGTGACTTGTCTCCTAAGAGACAAAGTGTGATCGTATTATAAATCTGAGTATAGAAATTAAGGAATGTCTAAACCACATTGTTTTCTTCTATTTGTCCATTTATAATATTGTTGCATGTGCTTGACTAATTCTATTCATACATATCCTAGGTAATTGTAATTGATGGATGTACATAGTGTTGATATGCAGTAATCCTAGCTTGGTTTGGAGCAAAATGGATCATAGAATCAACTGAATGGATATTTAGTTTTGACATTGAGGAATCATGCAAAAACGAGTAAGCAAAGCTCTGTAATTGAATCACATATCTTGAATCACATAGACTTGGAGAAGGCTCAATTGGGTCTTGAGCATAGCTATAGCAGAGCCAACGTGAAATTCAATGTCAATAAAGTGGATAACATGGTTATACAGGCTATTAGTCTTCTCAAAACCTTGGACAAGGACATCATGAACACCTTCTGCATGAGAGTAAGGTATTGCAAGTTTAAAATTAGTATTGTTTTTACTTTTTTGGGGGTTAGGTTCTCTGAGATGTGTTCTAAAATCACTATATTTGATATTCCCAAGGAATAAATAAAAATATACATTTGACTAGTCCTGCGAGGACTCAAGTGTGCTGGATACTGTTTTGTTGTCCATCATTCAAAAACAAAGAAATTTAAGAAAACTATTAAAAGTCTTCCTTACGTTTTCTTTAGGATACTCAATTTGTCATCTTGAATTGTCTTACATAAGCACAAGAGGTAGTATGCTTGTTATAAATGTTGCTTCTGACTAAAAGTTCAACCCTGCTCAATCAAGTAAATGTTCAAGGCAAGTTACCCTTAACATTCTATTTGTTAATGGAAATGTAATCGTGGACAACAATTTATGAGCCTAACTCACTAGGATAGTAGCATGAAATTTCTATGGAAGTAATTATTTAGGAATAGAATGCACTATCAGTTAGATATACCAAAATATATAATGTTCGCATCCCTTAGATAAAGGGTTTCACTATTTGCATTACATACACTGCAACCAAAACCCTGGGAGTGACAGACTGCATCAACCCAAAAGAGCACGAGAAGCCCATTCAAGAGGTACTACTACTTCAAATTATGGTTGTATATAATAACTATCTCTGTAACACAATTAGCTCAAAGTTCAGATTATGGTTGTATATAATAGTCATCTCTCTAACACCTATTAGCTACAAAGCTCATGGGAAGATAAACACTTTGGCAGGTGATAAGAGACATGGTGGATGGCGGTGTGGATTACAGCTTTAAATGCATTGGAAATACAGATATATTGTACCAGGCCTTTTTGGCCACCCATGATGTAAAACACCCTTTATACTCTTTTTTCAACTTTATTGTGACTCATACAAAAAGAATTAGCTATTTAGGAAACTGATAATAGAGAGATCCTGAATATGCAATAAACAAGCTCCAGTAGTAAGGTATGTTAAGGATATGCATAAAAGAAAAAACTTTAAAGCTGCATTATTCTTTTCAGGAAGAAAAAAGCCTGTCATTGATATTCATTGATTAAATCAAAGTGCATCATGATGTGCCTTCCCTTGAAGGGTTACATATAGAATAAAGTCTGCAATGAGCATACAGTCTGAATATTCCAAGAGAGAGTCCCAATCCAAAGAAGCTAGCCAAGGAGGCAGAACAAGCAGAGCACTAACCAAGCACGAAAGCTGAGATCAGCCAGGAGAAAATCATCTCAACAAACCATCATAATAGTCCAAAATATTCCGTGAAAACAATAGCTGCAAAACTTCTATCAAAATAAGCCCGCTCCATAAACAGAAAGGAGGTGCTACAAGAAAAGGGAGTCAAAGCTCCTGCACCAAGCTTAAAAGAGCTGAAATGTATCATGCGAGGCCAAAAGGCCATCAATAAATTTAGAGAAAAGACCACAACTTGGAGCCAAAGAAAGGGCTGATTTCGATAGCCAGTCTGCAAGCTGGTTGTGTTCACAAAAAATATGGCTAAAAGAGAGATGGTGAAAGCATGTAGTGAGTCTCTTAGTATCCATACACCAGTGGCTGAGGGCAGGTGGTCTTAGAGCAGATGTGCCCTTCACCCAACTAATAATGACAGCAGAGTCACCAAAGATATTCAGAGTTGGGATGCCCATAATCTGAGAAATATGCAATAGTACCCATAAGGCAATCAACTCTGCTTTAGTGTTTGTGCAAGATCCAACCCCCAAAGCAAACTCAAAGGAAAGGGACTCACTCAGGAAAAGACAGATCCAGCCACGTTTCTGAAGATTATCCCAAGAAAGAACCTTATTGTGTAGCGTAAGCCAAATGAAACATCTGATTTTCATCGGCAAATTGCAAGACCATATCAGAGTAAGCAAGGGACTTGCAGTTGGATGTAGGGACGAATGAATGATACAATCATAGATTATTTTAGCAATAACAAAACCGTCATTTTGGTTATAGTCCCAATTCAGACGATCAGTTCCTGAATTGAATCGAATACGAGCACCTTCCAAATAGCTAGTATATATCTCCCATTGATCCTCCCAATCTCCTACAAAATTTTAAATCTTCAGCAGTATACCAGTAGGGGTGCTGTCCAAGCAAGGAGTTGTGAGCCTAAGAAAGATATGCAATACCCATGTCATCAAGATAGTCTTTGAAGTTTGATGAAAGTTCTGGACAGGGTTGAGTGCCAATGATAGGGTCTATGCCTAGAAGAATATCCTTACCATTTCCCACATGCCAGGCAAGGGGCTTCCCAATCTAGGGGAGGGTGTGAAGGAAGCCTTTCCAAAACACAGATACTTGCCGAGTAGAGAAATTTTTCACCCTGATCCAAGACGTTGTAGAGTATTGCTTCAGATACTTACTGATAAGAACTCAATGCCAGAGACCATTATTGTGAAGGACCAACCATAAATTCTTTGCTCGAAGCATGATGCTAAACCAAGGGAAATATAATATTCCCCATCCCCCAAAATCTTTTGGTCTGGAGAGGATCTCAGAGCTCACCAGATGATACCTTCTCTTAGCTGCAGTCGAGCCCCATAGAAAAGAAAAAGTAAGGCTTTTGAGTTTGTTCCAATACCGATATAGGAATGGGAGCTAACCCAAACCAATAGACAGGAAGGCTGGAAAGAACAGCTTGAACCAAAACCAGATGACTACTGAGAGAAAGGAAGTTATAAGACCAATGTGATATCCTCTTTTCAAACTTCTGTAATAACCATACCCAATCATTGGACTTGTACCCCAGGGGCTTGAGGAAGTATCCAAGGTACTTGAATCCAGAGGTAAGGGGATCCATCTTATAAGGCATGATCCTGGAGATATTAAGGAGAACCTCATCATCAACATTATTGAAAACGAAAAATGAATTTTCCATACTGATAATCATCCCCAAGGCTTGACATAAAGTTTTGAGAATAACATCAAAAGCCAGCCATTCCCTCAAAGTACCAGTACCAAGAAGGATGACATAATCCATGAAGAGGAGATGGGTAAGAGCCAATGTCGGGGATATTTTGATACCTCTGATAAGACCATTCCTCCTAGCATCATTGATCAAAAGATTGAGCCCTTCAATCACCAGAATGAATAGCAGTGGAGAAAGGGGACAGCCTTGCCTAATTCCTCTGGTAGCATTAAAAAAACTGGAAGGTTTACCATTTATCAAGACAACAAAATTAGCAGAAGTTAGGCACCCCATAATCCAATTTACACCAAGAAGTGGAACCCCAATCTGGATCAATATAAGCCTGATGTAAGACCAGTTTACCCTGTCGAAGGCCTTCACAAGGTCCAATTTAAGGATAAGAGCACATGAATTCTTAATCTTCACAGAGTGAAGGGTCTCTTGAGTAATACCAATAGGCTCCACAATCTGTCTATTTTTAAGAAACCCAAATTGTTCACAAGATATGTGTTTTAAAGCTGCATTATGGTTCAAGGGTTTTTACACTATTTTTTCAACTTCAATGTGACTCATACAAAAAGAATTAGCTATTTAGGAAACTGATAATAGAGAGATCCATTTTTAATTATATGAATTGATCTATTTATGCTAGCTTTGGGAATGTTGAATGCATGTATGAGTATCTTATTTCTAGGTAGAGCACGGACCAAGTTGTGAATCTTTGATTCAATAAAGTTTGTTAAATGCATTCATGTATTCATATGAGTGTGTGTCATAGTTGAACTGGTTAATAGTAATAACCAAGGATTAATGAGCGGTATACTCATGTTGTGGATGTGATGCCATGTGTGAGACCATGAGGATGTTGGGTTATGATTCCTTTAATGTTGCACAAGAATCCCATGAACCTTTTATTGATGTTGTCCTAGCATGAGACCTCTTTTCCATCATGAAGGGAGAAAGTGAAATCTTGATGTTGCAATCGGGTGAAGAAGGGAGACACCTTGAAAATGAACAATTAAAGAAAGTAATAATCATAATATAATGACAATACAAATGTGTAACGATTGATGTGTCGATGCATGGTTTGAGTTAGCATAACCTTTGGAAATCATTTTAAGAATGTTGTTTGTTTTATTGTTACATGCATAAGTGATAATTCATTGCATAGAAATTCCAGCAAGTGATTTTATATTTGAGTTATTGTGTGTAATTCTAGATTCATTTCATACTATTGAGGTTATGCAATGAAGAAATTAAGTGAGGAAATTTTCATTGACTGCTAGATGTTTGAGATCTATGTCAGTAGGACATGTTGTAGGTGGATTTATGTGATGATGGAAGCGACAATAAGACCATGAAACGATACAAAATACTATTACCTACAAATTTTCAGTCAACATGAGGGTAGCCTCACAGTTAACTAAAATTCTGATTCTTTGTGGAAGACAGTTGAAATTTTAGAATGGCAATTTTAGATTTAGGTTTTGCTAATGAATTTTGATTGCTGCTTTGGTTGATTTAGATTTTTGTCAAGAGGACACACCGTAGGAATCTTATGTGCTGATTCCTACAAGAGACAAAATAAATGAGCATGAACTCATAGTTAATCTTTGGATTCTTTTTTTAAATCCATCAACAAGCGTCGCTTTTTTGACGTTCTTCCGACACTCCGGTAAACACTTCCAACGACCGTGTCATGACTCTGATGCTTCCACCCATTGCATGACCAACGGTTAAAGTGTCAGACCGCGTCGGAAGGCCGACTCTTCCAGTGTCGGATGGCTTCGGTTCTGCGACACTTGGTGGATAAAAATACCGACTCCAGCACCATTCCTCCGACACTTCTGTCTGTCGGGCGTCCGACGCTTCAAGGGTCGGAGGACGTCAGATGTCCGACGGTGTATGCAATTTTGATTAGCACTTTGGAAGGAAAAACGGTCAAATATGCGACACAATCATCTGTCGGATCTTCGACCCACATTAGTAGAATGTCGAAGATCCGATGTTACGCCACCAACAGCAAAAAAAAATGTATGTGTCGAAAAGGCGACAGATAAGTGTTGAATTTCAAACATGCAAGGTGTCAGATTTTGGGTTGAATTTCTGTTGTGGCCTACGGCGTAATTATAAAATAATATAAATAAAAAATAGACTATATAATAATAATTTTCTTTAGACGACATGATTGAGTTCAACAGGTAACTAATAGAAAGTCACGTGCATGCCTTCTACATGGCTAGTCGTCCAAATGACAACACCCCACTCATGGGGATTAATGGAGGTGGGTGGGAGGGGTGGGTGGAATTTCCATTCTGAGGAATCTCACAACATCGAAGGGATTTTTCGTACTAGGGGATGGATTGGAGGTTGAGAGGTGAGATTGAACCAAATCACATGATGAGAAGGAAACATCGTGGGGGATGGGGCTTGTATTGCTTTTGGACACTTCTATTTTGGCCTTCGTACTTAGAAGCTCCAACTCTCACATTGCTTTCCTCCTAGGCATGGTCTCAAGCTTTGTGTTGTCATCTTTGGAAGCACTAGGTAGACAATGATCGCTTCAAAGTCTCTATTTTCTCTAATTGGAGGGTGGCATGGAACAGTAGTTATGATGAGGCATAGAGGAAGAAAAAAGAGGGTTCGTAGAGGCAGTAGCAACATGGGGGTGACGAGAGCTCAAAAAAAGGAAATTGATGCAGAAAACTTGTTTTACGAAGAAATTCTGCCTAAAATAAGGGCTCATCTTGTTGAGGCAAAGCACTGGGTGGACAATGATCAATTCAAAGCCTCTATTTTCTCTAATTCGAGGGTGGAATAGAACGGTAGTTACGATGGGGCATAGAGGAAGCAAAAAGATGGTTCGTAGAGGTAGTAGCATCATGGGGGTGACGAGATCTCAAAAAAAGGAAATTGATGCAGAAGACTTGTTTTACCAAGAAATTCTACCTAAAATAAGGGCTCATCTCGTAGAGGCAAAGAAAAGGGTAAAAGATGAGAAGTATTTCAACAGGCCTAAGGAAATTGAGCAATACATGCGACCATGAGTGGATGATATAGGTAATACTCATTGCCAAGAGACTGAGTATTACAAGACTCTAGCTTTGCATTGGACAACCAAGGATTTACTTGGGAAGGTGATGTTGGATACTAAGGAGGAGAGAGCTAAATTTCTAGTTCAAATGGATGAGATTAATGGAAAGCTCAACTTTTTTATCAAGGCTATCACTGGTAATGAAGCTGAGAACCATGCCCCTTCTAGAGAGATGCCTCCTGTCAATATCTTGAAGGATGATATATGGCTTCTTAAGTTCAGTTCCTATTATAGTTTCTTATATTGTTATGATAGTTGTGTTAAGAGACCTAATAGTATTAGTTTTAGTTTGGACAATACTGATAGAACTTGTAAACTCTTGTTTAACTTGTGGTCGGGTTTCCCATGGGGCCAAATAATTTTGCTTTCTCTGTTATTACAGGTTGATATAATTAAAAATTAAAAAGAGGAATTATATATATATATATATATAAAGTCAAAATAAAATAAGTATTTTGTTAATATATAATAATAATACTAATAATAATAATGGGTGAATCCATGTAGATGGGTAACAAATTTTTGCCAAAAGTGACGGTGAAAATTCAATTTGTTACTTATTCATTAAATCGAAGCCCTCAAAACTCATATATATGCCTTGTGAATTTTGACACGCAACAAAAACAAACAAATTGTAAGGAATTATGTCATCTTTCCACTTATATATATTTTTTAAATAATAAAATTATTTAATATGTCAAAATTGCATTGAATGATAAAGTTGTTCTTGTAAATTTCAACAAAAGTTTACAAGCGCGGTGTGTGCACATAAAATAATTTAGTAATAAATGCATAACTTTTGGAAATCAAATATGAAAATAATCTACACAAAATACAAAATGCACTAGGGCAAACAATTTTTTTAATTTATGATGGAAAATTTTTTATTTTTTTTATTTTCGAAACCAACCGTTGAAAATTTTAAATGCAATTCGTACACACGTGCACATGTAAAAAAAAAAATTACTGGTTACAAAAAATGAAAAATAAAAAATACCCTTTTGAAGAGAACACAATAATCTGTGGTGTATGTATTTTTTGAAAAAAAAATCGATGTGTACTTTTTATGTTATTGATTTATCTTTGTGTTGATTCAAAGTTGTAGACATGGTTTTGTAAATATAAGTATTAGAAGAAAATAACAAAAAATTATCATATGAACTAAAAAAAACTTGCAAATTTTATGCCAATGAATAGACAATTTGATGACAAATCCACTAGTATGAAGTCCACCATCCAAGGTGTATCATAGTCTAGGGTTTAGGTATGGGAAAAAGACCAGGTAAAAAAATATAGAGAAGGGGGATAAAATTCTATTTTAAATATTTCAGTCATCTTTATTAGCTCGATCGAGGTTTTTAAATAGCTCGGTTGAGCATTTGTGTTCTTTTCAAAAACATCTCAATTGAGGGTTAATCAAAAGCTCGATCAAGGGATAACAAAAAGATCTAGAGCTAATATCTCGATTGAGAGTTTAAAATCTCAATCGAGACTTAAAAAACTAGCTCAATTGAGCTATTGTTTTCCAACTTTTCATTCATTTCTCCTTGCTTCCGTACCTCCACCCCAACCCATGAACTTCCTACCAATATTTTGTACTTATCAAAGTATATTGTATAAATAAATATAGAAAACAAACATAAAGTTAAATTTATGAATTGTAACTTAAATTTTATTCTCTTTGAGTCACTCAAAGTGTTTTTTTCTAAAGATTTCAAAGAAAATTGGACATTTTCATTTCTTATTCACCCATTAAGATGGAAACAAAAAACTTTGAAGTAGGAAGCACAATCCAGATCAAATTAATGAGAGATATGAGAAAATAACAAAGAAAAGAAAGAGGAAAAGACAAGCAACATTGAGAAAGCAACAAGAAGATGATAAAGATCAACCTTTGGTGGAATCAACTCCAACTGAGGACGATATCAGTATTTTCCTTATTTCATTGTTCGAATGATAATTATTCAAACATATTTCTTAATTCTTACTTCTCACCTCATTCTTTCTATTATCATGTTTCAAAATTAATTATGTAATTATTATGTTTAAATTAGTTACAAAATTATCATGTTGATTGATTCGCAATCATCGAATTTTCAAGATATCATTCGATTTTTATTGGTTACAATTAATTTATATATACTAAATAATGTAGTAAAATGGTTCACGTACATGCACCGAGTATTATTACATAATATTATTTCATGTTGTAATACCCTGTGTGTTAAGCCCCAGACATATGTAATTTGTAATTGTTTATTATTGTGGCATAGGGTGCCAGAAAAAGAGTCTTTAAGGACCTAGAGACATTATTATTATTTTGTAAATAATTAATTAATTAATAGAACTAGCACATTAGGGACCACTAAAAGAGTATGGGAGGCCTAGATCCACAATGTGAGGGGGAATGGGGACATTCCTAGCACTTTAGAACTTGTTTAGTTGATCTTGGTCCATATTTATGTTTTTGTGGCTTTATTAGTTGATGATCACCCAAACATTGTAAAACAGACCCAAATTTTGATTATTTTAGCTTATCCTGGTATTATTGATCCTAATTCATGATTTAATGGGCCACCTTGATGTTTGGGTGGCTGCCACTTGTTGATTGATCCCTTTTGGTGGTTTTGTAACTCCGTTGTGGAGGTTACACTTGGTTTTGTAATTCTCGTTTGCACAAGTGTTCCCTCACTGGCTATTTTTAGCCTTAACACCTCAAAATTTATGTAAATACTTATGTAACTCCTTGTGTAAATCCTTGTGTAACTCTTGTGTAAATCCTTGTGTAACCCCCCTTTGTTATTTTGGGAAGATGCATTGGCTTGTGTGATACCTCACCTCACTAATTTTGATTCATTTTCATGGATGATGTGTCCACACATGAATTTGAGTTGGGTGGAGTGGCTTGGAGTCATTCTCCTTGAAATTCGAACTGCCTGGGTTGGATTAGAGTTAACCTCTTGTGGTTGAATTACCCCCCTTGGATTGACTCAATTTGGATTACCTTGGTTTGATTTGACCCCATTGAGTTGGAATTACATTATTTGTTCTATAAATACATATTTGATATCCTTGGTTTGGGGGTTGTTTTTCATGGTTCTTTTGGATGGTTGTTGATTATGGTTATTCATACCTTTGATGGTGAGAGCTTGGGAAACCATGAATTCTTTGTATGTGAACGAACTTTGTACTAGAAGCACTGTAATATTGTATGGTGTTTGCGGTAATCCCAGGAAACTCTGGTGTAGTTCCTCTGTTTCCACTACTTGGCTTTGTCCTAAACCTACACATAAATCCTGGTGGTGATTGAAAATATCTTGATGGCCCAGGGGGTCTGGATTAGGACTAATATGAATCCATCCCATGATTTGGAGGTATGAATCTAGCTCACGATTTGGAGGTTATTCCTTACCAAAAATTAGGACTAATATGAATCCAACACATAATTTGGAGGTATGAATTGAGCCCATGATTTGGAGGTATGAATCCATCCCACGATCTGGAGGTTATTCCTCAACCCACCCAAATAAAATAACCCCCAATATTTATATTACCATGTCAAATTAAAAATCCCCCCTTGACCCCTTAATATGAGGTAATATATTTTTTTAGGTTTCTAAGAGTAATTAAACCCCCAATATGAATGAACGTGATATGATATTGCCTTTCCAATGAACCCCCCATTCCTTTCTCACCCTGTGTTTTGAAATGTATACATGGATTCTGAATGTTTGTCAAAAAAATTTATGTTTTTCCATAATGGTGTCGTTTGTCTCTATTCTGAGATGTGGTCTCAAAGTGTTCAAGGGTTCTGGCGACTCTATTTGTTTTAGGGCTCCTCCCTGTTGTACCTCATGAGAGCAGCTCCGCACTTTCCCCCCTCCCGAAAGATGTTAGCATTAAAGAAATTGCAACCATTATTGGAAGGTTCCTGCAATACCCCATATATCTTCACAACTGGCCATTTTGTTGCATATGTATTGGATTTTGGTTTTTGTTATGTTGACATATCCACAGTTGCTTTATGTAAAACTTTTAAACAATAGATTTGGCATTTACTAGATTACATGTCTTGTCATAAATTTTAATTAGGGTTTGTTGTTTGAGGTTGCATGTTGTTGGCATGCCTTTTCACTATTTCAATGCTACCATGCTTTCCATGGCACTAGGTAGCATTCAAGACTCTTAGCGACATGGGCTTTATCAGTTGTTTTTTATGATCATTAATGGAGTTGTAATTTGAGTGGTAAATACTGAGTTGGAATTTGATCCATAAAAATAAAATAAAATTCATTTCTCCATGCACCCCACCTTCACTCTTCTTATGTTCTTTAAATATGTCAACCTGTGATCCTCTAATATTCTGGTCAACAATCTATGATCCTCTAATCCATAACATTCTACCCTTTTCTATAATGTATCCTATTTAACAAAAGTGAAAATATTCCTGGAATCTTTCGTATTTTGATCATAACTTTTTTCTCGTAACTCGGAATTGGGCGAACGTTGGACCATTGGAAATGTCTTGAAATTCTATACAACTTTTCTGTTTTGAGTTGTTTCTATTTCCTTATCGTTTGTATGTTGTGGGTGTTTTAGTAAAAGCGCAGCTTTTAAAAGATGTTTTTTAAAAAGCATCTTTTGAAAGATGATTCCTTACTAAGACGCCTATTGCGAACAAACGTTGAGGAATTAGAAAACACGCAAAACAACAAAGTTGTAGATAATTTCAATACATTTCCAATGGTCGAAATTCCTCCCAATTCCGAGTTAAGAGAGAAATGTTATGCCCAAAATACGAAAGATTCCACGAATTTTCTCACTTTTTGTTAAATATGATACATTTTGGGAAAGATAAAACCTTATGTTTTGGGGTTTTACAATTCTATTGATTTCTCAATGAAATTGTTTGGAGATTTAGTTGTGTAATGACAGATATGGCTTTGGAGGATGTTGGTTGTGGTAGATTTGGAAAATTCTTTCATCCTCATAATCCATCATATCAAAGGTTAAAAATATCTTTTAGGATATGGGAGACATTTCTTAATTAATTTCAAGTTTTTTTTCCTGTAGGATCTCGTTTTCGCAATAATATATGGTCCCTCTTCTTTTATTCGTAAGCTTGTTCTGTTTTATTTAAGTTGGAATAGTCAATATCCAGATCACAACCCTATTTTTGCTACTTTTAGTGATTGAGTTCCAATTATGTTACATATTACAATGTCAGAAGGCAGTGAGCTTGAATATGTAGAAATGTCGATTAAATAGTGTTATTCATGTATGGTGTAAATTAGTAATGTATTATGTGGCACATGAAATAATTTATTGCAGCGATTTAAATGTTTCGTTTTTCATACTCTTAATAGTAGAGAAGGCTTGAAAATTTCAATTGGACTGATAGTTAGCCTAAATTTGTGTACATACAGTTCTGCCATATTCTGGATTGTACTTGTTGCCTTGATTTTGTTTTGTGAAAAGTGTTCGCATGTTTTATTTCCCTAAATTTTTTGTTGGATTAATCCAACCATAAACACTACTTGGAATATATATATATATATATATATATATATAAAGAAAATGGAACAATGAACATTTTTACGTTTAAGTAATCAGTGCTAGGTTTGAGTGTCTGTTTGGAAACCTCTTGTATTCGGCTAGCGAAATCTCTCTACTACAATCTCACATCAAAATGGAAGTAGAAGACCGAACAAAAGCAACTTTTTAAAGTGTCCCACTTGGAATATATATATATATGAGATTTTGAAAAAGTGTAGTTTGAAAGGAAAATATAAGCTTTGTGTCACTTACAAGAAAAAAGATTGCAATATTTTTTCTTGTAATTATTTTATAATTGAGATAAAATGTTTTTTCTATATTAAAATTTCGAATAATATAAAATTATTTTATAAGTGAGTTAAAGTTTTTAAAATATTTTGCTAAATAAATTTGAAAATTTTAATAATATAATTTTTTTTATAATAATAAAAGAATATATATGTTTTGAGTTTCTAATTTGTTTATAATAAGCATTTGATTATATTGAATGATAATTAGTATAAATCAAGTTTTCTGGATATTTGCTTTCGTACAATTTCTTGTAAATCAAACATTTTAAAATTAACTTTTAGATATTATTAAAATAATAAGATTACATATTTATATTAATATAAGCTAGGAATATATTATATTATTCGTATTGTAGAATTTTATCTTTATTTCTTCAATATTTTTCTGATATAAGTTCCAATTATTTTAGATCATAGTTTAGATGTTTATTATTATTATTATTATTATTAATTTATATTTTTGTTATAAATTTAATTATTTTAGTTTACATATTTATTATGTCTTTGACGGAGGACATTTATAGATAGCACAGCAAGATCAATCAGATTGATTTTTTTTAGCTTTTCTATCATCTGGATAATCTTTTGTTTTTTTATTAATTAATTTTTTTTAATGAATATAATTTTTTCACTATGATTGGTTTGCAGGAGGTTACACAATGCCTCGTGAATCCTCTCCCAGGCTTTGGTCTAGCCCTCCCATCAACAAGAATTCAAGAACCTCTGTTATGATTGCCCAATAAAATGCCAGCTACTTTTAGTTAATCCATTAACTCGATTTCTAGCATAAGATATAATGTGTTTTGTGTATAAGAGTTGCTCTTATTGACCCTACATAAATTGCAATTAGGGTTTTATTGATAGCTTCGCTTTGATAACTTGTATTACACCGTGTCGAGCTTTACCTATATCAGTTATTAGAGAAGATAATTTATGTCGTATCGTCGTCCATACATGTCATGTTGTACATCAATTCTTTGAATTCCCACTTTCTCTTTGACTCCAACAATTTTATGCAATCTTTATTACAGAGAAAAAAAAATGAGATTTGTTCCACATGAATCGATGCAGAGGGATGTATGTACCTATTTTCCATGTTAATGAGTTGTTCCAATTTTAATTGTTGAACAAAACTCTGTTGGCTACAACAATTATAAACAACTTGCAAAATTAAAGTTTCAAATTAAAACCAAACGTATAGCAATTCAGACCAACAATAAAGCCACTGTAAAATATATGCAAGATAATTTATTTATATTTTAAGATCATTACAATTGTGCATCCGTACCAACAACCATTATGTTCATGATAATATCCAAGAGTATTCCACATGTGACTAAGAGGCCGGCGCGTGTGCGAGGCTAGAGACAAAGGGATTGCATTTCCACATGCACAAGGATTACGGCCACTGCAGAGGTTAAAGATGACAAAAAAATATAAATTAGAATATAGTTCAAATGTGACTAAGAGGCCGACATGGGGCAGGCTAGAGGCAGAGGGATTGAGTTGTAGTAGGAGCAACAACTACAGCCACTACAGAGGACAAGGATAAAGAAACATTATAAATAACAATACTACATAATACATAGAAACAGGTGTTGTCCTGTACTTGCAAATCTGGAGACCATAGTTGCCAATATTTTTGCATACGTCATCAATTACACGTAGTGAGTTGAAACTAGAATCTTCAAAAAAAAATGTTTTATTTTTTATATAGTATAAAAAGAATGTAGGTTTCATTAATAATCTCTTAAAGTTGTTTAATCGGGTAGAAACAAAATGCTTCCAAGTTTCTGAAGAAACATAGCTTCATAACAAAAACTAGTGGGCTTCGAGCCTAGTTAGTGTCTTGTCAAAACACTAGACTTGATCTCTAAGCTATCACGTCAAATTACATCTTCTATTGGCTGTAACGTCAACATTTTGTTCATTTTCTTGAAACTTTTAGTGTAGAGAAAAATTTTATGTTCTTTGACATAAAGCAACTTGTTGTGAAAATTGAGTCATAGTAATCTACGATCAAGGAGTAACTCACTGAAGATTCAGAATCAATTGTATAAGAAATTTGACATGAAACACACTGCAATTAGGAGTGGCAGCTGTAAGAATGTATTCAATAATCAAAAGTAGAGATACAATGTGTTACACTTGCACAAATAGCAAGACAATTCGAATCCCGAGGAGTTCAATCGAATTGCAAACATGAGAGTGGCTTAGCTGTCAGTTAGCCACTCTAAACGCATTAGTTAACCACTAATCACAACCATAATTTACTCTAACTGAGCCTTAACTAAATCGGAGGAAGTAATGATTGAGTCTAACTGAATATAACTCAACTGCATATCAATCAGTATGTGGGGGCACATTTCTAACTCAATTCAGCTCTGATGAAGTGAACTTAACTCGACTGAGTCACCAGAAGTTGTTGGAGACTCCTTAAATCAATCTAGTTAACTCAAATAAGCCCAAAATAGAGAAATAGATGAGGAAGGCACATTTCCAACTTAGTTTAATTGATTTTTAGGTGAACAACATTCAGTTAACTAACTGGTGCACTTATGACAAGCAGATCAACCCAGATTTGCTCCTTGATTGAAGGAGGAAGCCTAGTTAGCCTCTTTGATTGAAGGAGAAGGCTTAGTTGGCCTCCCTGATTGAAGGAGTGTGCTGGTGCTAATGTTGATGTCAAGGAGTGTGTTGGTGTGTTGATGTTGATGTCAATAATTCGAGTCAATAACCTAGGATAAGTGGATAATTAGGCCAAATTGACCAAATAAAGATGTGTGGATTGGATAATGACTCCAACACCCCCCTTAATCTATGCTCATGTGGAGGAGTAAAAAATAAAATTCTAGGGCCCCAGCAACAAAGGCCATAGGTCACCCTGTACAAAATAACTCTAAAATGCTAAAAAAAATGCTAAGTGAGGAAAAGGGAAAAACCTAGTGGGAACAAAAACCCCCCGTCAAGCTGAACACTAAAGAAGTAACTGGTCACCCTGATGAACTCACCCCCAACAGTGAACGGAGGTAAGTGATTTTTTTCTCAATAAAGTTCTTGGTGAAAATATTTGCAATCTACTCATTTGTGGGGCAATAGTGCAAAACAATTGTCCTATCATGCACCAACTCCCTGATGTAGTGCATGTGGATCTCAACATGTTTGGTCCTCTGTCACTGAACTAGTTCTATTGAGATCTTGATAGCACTTTGGTTGTCAAAAAATATGATTGTGGATAAAGCACTACCAATCTCAAACTCAGACAAAATTCCTTGAAGCCAAACTGCCTGGATGTAAGCATTTACTACTCCCTTGTACTCGGCCTATGTTGAATAAAGTGCAATGGCGGCCTGCTTTTTGCTGGACCAAAAAATGGGGCCACCACCAAACATAAACACATACCCGGAAGTGGACTTTCGATCTATGGTATCCCCCGCCCAATTAGAATCTGTAAAACCAACCAACTCCAGCTCAGAATCTGCAGCATAGTGAATGTCGTATGATCTAATGCCCTGAATGTACAAAAGGATCCTCTTGGCTTCCTTCCAATGGGGCTCATGAGGCTGCTTCATATATCTTGATACAAAATTCATGGCATAACAAATGTCAGGCATTGAATGTGTCAAGTCTAGCAAGCTTCTGATCAACTGGCGGTAAATAGTGGAATCCATGGGTGGAGTGGATTTTCCCTCTTCAAGATTGATTCCTGAGAGGAAAGGAAATGGTGCAGCCTTAGAATCAGCCATGTTAAAATTAATTAACAGGTCTGAAACATATTTTGACTGAGTTACCATTATCCATAGTCTTGAGATATTTCAATCCCGAGAAACCGTCTCAGCATGCCCAAATCACTCATTTCAAAAGCATCATGAAGAGTAATTTTTATAAAGGCAATCGAAGCAAGTGTGCTTCCTGTTATCAAAATATCATCCACATACAATAATATGATCAGAATATGACCTTCATACTACTGCAAATATACATTTGGATCATATTTGCATCTCTGTAAGTTCTATGAGAGCTGAACGACATCTATTTTGGCATACCAGGATCTTGGGCCTTGTTTCAACCCATATAAATATTTCTACAACTTACAAACAAAGGAAGGATCGGATGTATATCATTTAGGATGCTTCATTTATATTTATTCTTGCAAGTCTCCATGAAGAAAAATGCTCTTGACACCCATGTGATGCACCTCCCAATGCTTGGATGCGGCAATCGCCAAAACTAGCCTTATGGAATCCATCTTTTCCACTGGTGCAAAGGTCTCATGACAGTACATCCCTTGGACTTGGGAGAACCCTTTTTCAACCCTCCATGTTTTTTACTTGTAGGTTGATCCATCTGCAGCAACATTTTTTCGATATACCCACTTGCATTGAACAAGTTTCCTCCCAGGTGGGAGGGAAGCTAGCTCCCAAGTTGCATTTTTCCAGAGAGAGTTAAACTCTTCATCTATTGCAGCTTGCCATCTCGGATCTTTCCAAGCATGTTAGTAGGACTTGGGATCATACCTAATAATCATATAAAAGGTATCATACAACAAGGAATCATGACAAAAAAGAGCAATGGCTTCTCTTTGAAAATCCAGCCGAGTTCTTCTTGGGTCAGCGAGATTTCCAATGTTTGTCTCGGCGGAAGAGAGTGTCTTTTTAGCCCATTTTGGGATATGAGTGGGAAAATTTGAATATAATTCAGAACCTGATATATTTTGTTCACTAATATCAGATATCAGAGCCTTCACTCCCATTTTCATCATCAGAATGATTAGCAGAACAAGAGGGAATTTCAGCAGTTTCTTCGTCTTCTAGTTCTACCTCTTGGAGAGGTTCTTCAAAGTGTACACTTTTCTCAATGAATATCCATTTGGTTCTGATATTCAAAAGTTTTTATCCCTTTGATTCCTCTAGATACCCAATGAACAAACACTCAATAGTCTGCAGTTGCAAAGCCTTCCTCTTGTCAAGTGGAATTCGAGCCCAAGTAGTGGACCCAAAAACTCTAAAATTGGACACATCTGGTTTGTGCTCAAAGTATGCTTCAAAAGGATTTTTTCCTTTCACGGAAGAGTGAGGTAACCTAGTCTGAATGTAAGCAGCAACATTCATTTCCTCAGCCCAAATATTGCAGCCAAACCTTTGGCTTCCAGCATGTAAGTAGGCGTCTCTTTGAGGGCCTGGTTTTTCCTTTCCGCTACACCATTATGCTGGGGTGTGTAGGGAATGGAGTGATGGATTTTGATACCATGTTTTTCCTTTCCGCTACACCATTATGCTGGGGTGTGTAGGGAATGGAGTGATGGATTTTGATACCATATTTAGAACATATTTGTAGTAGCTCAGACTTGATATTCTCTCCTCCATTATCAAATCTGAGAGACTTTATCTTCCTCCCAGAGGCAATCTCCACAAATGCCTTGAATTTAGTGAATCTTTCAAGAACCTCAAATTTTTTCTTTAGGAAGAAAACCCGAGTGAATATGGAGAAGTCATCAATAAAGGTGAGCACATACCTTGAACCACTCATGGAGGTTGTAGGCATGGGTCCATTGATGTCAGAGAGGATCAGCCCCAAAATACTTGTTGTACGGCTTTCCTTTCCCCGATCAAATTTGTGCTCAGGGTGTTTGTCGACAATGCAACCTTTACAAATTCTACTGGAAGTTTTGATGGTTGGGAGGCCTTCGACCATGGAATGTTTTTGAATTTGCTGCAAATATTTGAATTTCAAATTTCCAAATATATCATGCCAAATCCTATTGACCTCATTCCCATGAGTCTGAAGAGTGGTGGGATTTGCATCTTCTACAAACTTGGAAAACTCATAGGCCTTATCATGGTGATTTGCTATGCCTGTTGCAACAAGTTTCCTGGATGCAATATCTAAGATCCCAACATCATTCAGGCTAAAAGTAACTCTCTTGGGCACTCTGGTGTGTGTCATTTGATATACACTCAACATCTTGGAGGCCAAGGAGGGTACATACAAACATCAAAAAATCTTCCATGTTCAAGTTTTACATTACCTTTTCCTTTCGAAATGATCTGAGAATCATCTCCCATGTGGATGGGAATGCTTTTGTCGAAGTCCAGGAATAAAAAGGATTCTTTACTTGCCACCATCTGGTTCAAAGCACCAGATTCTATGAGGAGATCTCTAGGCTTCAAAACAGTTGCCATGAGGGCATGCCCTCTTTCTGGTTGGATGTCTCGATCATGATTATTTCTCTTCCTAACACTGTCAGGAAGATTAATATTGTTTCTGTCAAGGAGAAGAGTCATTTCATCAAGATTTTTCTTCATGCAGGAATGTTCAAGGTGAAATCCCTTCCTGCAATAGGAACACTTGACTTTTTCTTTTCCTTGGTTCCCTTTGTTCTTTTTCTTCTTTGAGACAAAAGTCTCATCTTGTTGTTTGTTCTTCTCCTTTGGATTTGGAGCATCAAACTTAGTCTTTTGATTCTTTTTCTTTCCCTTACCCTTCATATCTTTGGGCCATGAAGCAAACAATGCTTGATCTTTGGAGGATCTAATGATCCCCATCTGCACAAGCTTGTCATGCTTGTTTGTGAGGGACTCAATCAAGGCATTGGGAGTAGGGATTTTCCAATTTTGGGTTTTTAGCTTCCCGATATGGAATGTGGAAATAAAAAATGAGTAATCTGGTCCAATTTTGGAGGGAATTGAGAGAATGAGTTGATCATCCTCTTTCTCCACTTCACACTGCTTCAACTAGAGCACTAGGTGCTTGAATTTGGTTAATAATTCATTCAGAGTTTTGAAATTTCTTGGGTGAAGAGAAATCATCTCATTCTCTAGCTGATAAATCCTCATGTCATCTTGCTTATCAAAGAGATCAGCAAGTTTATCCCAAATTTCCTTTGGATTCTTCAATCCAGTGACATCGAAATGAAGATCTTTGGAAATCGAAAGGCAGAGAAACCCAAAAGATTCATCCATCTTATTCCAGTATCTTTCTTTGTCTACAACATGGTTTGGCTCTATCTCGGTTTCCATTGTGACCCTGTAGAGTCCTTTGGCACATAATTGAATCTCCATGTCTCCCTTCCATTGGTGGTAATTGAAAGGAGTAAGAGGATCCACAGAAGAGGCCATTTTTTTGTTGTAGCGAATGCAATAGAAGTCTTCCAAAAAAACCTGCAAAAACACAAAAAGGGAAATGTAAGGTCAAACAACCTACACTTTTGAGGTTTTCATCACACCCATCTTAGTCAATCAAGCTATCTTGATCAACAATTCCTTTGCTTAGGATTTATGTGGTAAACCTTCGGCTTCGAGTGTAGTGCTGGAATTTTTGAGCTTTTTGCTCAAAATGCATCATAGATCCATCAAGGAATCTGTTCAAGAAGTATATCCTTGTCCCACCGTGGCTCTGATACCCTTTGAAAATTGAGTTACTGTAACCTGGGATCAAGGAACAACTCACGGAAAAGTCAGAATCAATTGTACAAGAAATTCAACATGAAACACACTGCAATTAGGAGTTGCAACTGTAAGAATGTATTCAATAATCAAAAGTAGAGATACAATGTGATACACTTGTATGAATAACAATACAATTCAAATCCCAAGGAGGTCATTTGAATTGCAAACATGAGAGTGGCTTAGTTGTCATTTAGCCACACTAAACACATCAGTTAACCACTAATCATAACCATAATTGGCTCTAGCTGAGCCCTAACTGAATCAAAGGAAATAATGAGTGAGTATAACTAAATAGAACTCAACTGCATGTCAATCAGTAGGTGGGGGCACAATCTAACTCAAGTCAGCTCTGATGAAGTGAACTGAACTCAACTGAGTCACCAGAAGTTGTTGGAGGTGCCTTAAATCACTCCAGTTAACTCAAATCAACCCAAAATAGACAAATAGCTGAGGAAGGCGCCTTTCCAACTCAATTTAATTGATTAGTGTACTTATGACAAGCATATCAACCCATATTTGCTCCTTGATTGAAGGATGAAGCCTAGTTAGCCTCCCTGATTGAAGGAGAATGCTTAGTTGGCATCCTTGATTGAAGGAGTGTGCTAGTATTGATTCTGATGTCAAGGAGTGTGCTAGTGTGTTGATGATGATGCTAGTAATTCAATTCAATAACTTAGGATAAGTGGATAATTAGGCCAAATTGACCAAATAAAGATGCGTGGGTTGGATATTGACTCCAACACTTGTTGAATATTTATGTATGTCTATTCATGTTCTCAAATTTGCATTTTCAAAAATACCTTGTGAGTATATATTAATTGTATATATAGGAGTCAAAGATTACAAAAATTGTACTTTATCAAATAGGTTTTTACACTCTCGTAATTAGGGATTCTTATTTAATTGATAAACATGCTTTAGACAACATCTTTGATAAACATGCTTCAGACAACATCTTAATATCGCGTTTTGGTTTAAGAACCACTTCTCTTTGCTAAAATTTTCCACTTTATTTCATTTATCCATGTGGTTAGATTTGCAAAAACTCTTTGTGTGACACTTGAATATTGGCAACTTGAGTATTTTCTTAGGCACCTTCATCACCTTAATCTGGTGTTTCTTTTTTTGCAATATATTGATGTATAAACAATCGACTGCGACTTATGCCATTCAATTGTCCTGGAAAATTGAAACAACTATATACACATGAATAAAATAACAATGATGCATAGACATTGTTAAGAAACCTAGTTTAGTGTTCTAATTAAAGATCCATACTTAGTTTTCCATATTGGAAAAATGGTTTCTGAATCTATGCATATTTCTAAATTCATGTCGATTGATAGTTTCCCTAGCAAGAAAAAATAGAAAAAACAAAGCTCGTTTAACATAAAGACATTTCCAATTCTAGATACTAAACAAAATCAATACACCCACAAATTCTCCTAGGTGTCTAACAAAAATACACCATGTTCCTATAGATGTCTAAGAGAACTAAAAAATATGCATGTAGTTATTGTAAGTAGAATGTTTCTTACTTCCTTGTTTATTTATGTTTAAATCAATTATCTTCTATAGACAGTCGGAACTCTTGATCATTTTCTTTGCCTTCTACTATTTATGTTATTTCTATTTCCTCTTATTCTCTCAAACTTTTTGCAAATATTTTCTTTAATCCATCTTTCACACGTAATTTGCAGGTGCATGTGTTTTTAGTTCCTTCCTACTACGGTATAGCAAAGCATGGACAAAGGGAAACAAAAGAGAAAACAACAAAGTCCTTTTCTTCCTGCTCCAATTTTAAACAAAATTGGTACAAACACATATGTAAATTGCAATACTTCAGACACAAATGGATTTGCACTCAAAAAATCAGAATGGGAACAAATAGATAGGCATTTAGCTCAATCACACTTGTTTTACTTACAGCATTTCCATTATAATGTTGGATATTGTTTGTTTGATGCATTGGTTTTTCTTGTGCCTATATACATCGATTGAAATAAGAGAAGGAACAATTAATCATTTTCTTGTTTGTTTGGAATGTGGATATCTTATTGCACTTGAATCATTGTGAACATACTTGGCAACTGACTACTTGCAATATTTACATAGTATTTCAAATGTTGATGAATATCTAGATCATATGTTTGAAACTACTTCCCAAACAAATGAAAAAAACCTTTATGGACTTTGGGGTGAAATTTTTTGTATCAAATGGTTTTCTAAATGGTTAAAAGCACCTATCACTCTTTGGTCATTGAAAAAACAGACACCATACCTTCATTTCAATACTAAAACATCAGGCTATTGCTACAATCTATTGTTCCATGATCAAATACCAACAGCTGGTCACTTTGAGCCATTTGTTTCATATAGGAGCCAATAAAAGAATGGACACATGTCCCGCCCATTTTTTCAAAACCTTGACATAGACACATGCAAAAACAAGGAAGCCAAAATTTCCTCTTTGCAAACAATACTTTCTCAACAAGGTTTACAAATTATTCCTCAACCTAATGTAGATTGTCACGAGTCTCTTTTTTAATCTATTTGTAAATTTGCAACTTTCTTTGATAGTTGTTGTCTTAGAAAATCAATTGCACAAACCTTTTGCAACTGCCTACTTGGAAATGATAACAGAACAATCAAAACACTAGAGACATCGATCGCTAGAAATATATCCAATGGAAAAGTTTGCTTGCTTAGTTGGAAAGCATATGTTATATAATTGGCAGAGCCATATTGCATTGGTCATATAGGCTCGACCAATTTTGCATTCAATGGTTGTCTGAAATGCTAGATAGTAACATATACCTATGGAATACAAGCTCCAGAAATATTGTTGTAAAGTTTTTCCCATCAACCAAATCATCTAAAGAACTATATCTGCTACAACATCCTATCACAAATTTACATTCACATTTCAAACCGTTGATAAATATGGCTATTGATCTAAACGCTTTTCAAAGTTTGGCTTCATTAATTGAACATATTCTTCGTTTTGCAACAAACAAACATAGGAAAACAATGAAAATATCACGTTCTAAATACCACATTGAAAACACAACTGCATTGACTTGGAAGCAGGCTAGCAAAAACACAAATCATAGTTAATAACAAAAAACAACAACATATGTTTGTCAAGAATCATCACAGAGAATCTTAACAACTGGACCCAGAAAGAGCTTATTTGTTGCTTTACACAAACTTTGAACCATTGCAAAAGACCTTCCAATGTTGGAATGCATATTCCCATGCAAAAAGTTTATGCTCATTGAAAAAAAATCACTATAAGGGAGAAGCTACTCATCAAAGACACATGCAATTTGAAAAATGAAACTAATCAATAGCTCAATACCTGAACTTCATTCAAGATACACCCATGTGCCATTTTCCAATAGTTACATTTCAAATCCAATATATGTACAATAAACAAAGGAACAATACTAGCAATTAGATATTTTGCATCTCTAACAAAATTTAGTCTCCTTTCAACTCATAGCAAAATTTGCAAATTATGTAAGACGGAGCTAACCAATGGACGTTTTCCAACATATGCATTTCCTTCACAAATTCGTTGTAATATTCTAATATCATCTGTGCTTGCATTGACATCGCTGGAAGAAATTTTGGTGTCACCTAAAACAACATTTTCACAAATTAGACAACTTGGCTATAAAAGAGAACAACTCGGACTCACTGGAACAATAATCAATGTGTCAGTTGATCTAGACAAGATTCAATTGGAATTTCCTAAAAACCTGAACAACACAACAACAATTTTCGTTATGCTAAAAAGGAAATTAGAGTAGAAAAATGCATTCATGTCTGGAAATATTCACCCAAATGTTGTGATGATCGCACTTAAAGACCTTTGCAAAACCAAACTTTACAAAGATGAAGGCGTTGTTGTCAACCATGATTGGGAAAAAATATTTAATAAAACAATACAACAAGAGGAAAACACTATGTCTCCTCTTGAAGAAACAAAAACATATGAAAATGAAAATGACATAGATATGGTATCTGAAACATAGATACATGGATATGGAGAAAAAATATTCTAGATGACTTGAGCAATAAAATAATAGAAATAGCACCAACATAACACTTTATTCCATTAGGCATATTTCAAGATAAGTATTCAGAGGAATTGAATTTCACTACACTTTTTTTGGATTTAATATACCAGAGGGCATTCTCAATTGCCTCTCCTATCAACATATAGAAAAATGGGAACTATAGCACGAAAGTAAAGACTTCGAGAAACATGGCACAAACATATTCTTCAAGGCAATTAAATTCATTATCAAACAACTATCTAATGCTTCCTAGGTATCAATCCACATTGACAAA
This sequence comes from Pseudotsuga menziesii, assembly GCA_001517045.1. Taxonomy (NCBI): domain Eukaryota; kingdom Viridiplantae; phylum Streptophyta; class Pinopsida; order Pinales; family Pinaceae; genus Pseudotsuga; species Pseudotsuga menziesii. The sequence goes on from LPNX010142313.1 coordinate 103,293, forward strand.
CTAAAAGGGAAAAAAATAACAGCCAAAGAAGTAAAATCAAAAGCCACTCTCGAGAAAAATCTTAAAACTCCAATAGCGTATCGTTCCTTGAAAACGATAAGAACATCCCCTGACTATTATGAAAATATGAAAAAATATCATGTTGTTATGATTCAACAACTTGTCCCACCAACTTTCTTTGTAACATTTACAAGTGCAAAACATCTTTAAAGTCCTTTATGCATAGCGTTGGAACACGTTGCAGAAAACAACAAACAAAATGCACCTGACAATTTTCCAACAGAAACGATTAATTCACTGATCAGAAGACACTCGGTCATTTGTAGTCGTTACTACAAACATAGAATGGCAGCAAGAAAGCCTTTGCTATTAAAAAATGAACAGATATTCAGAAAGGTACAAGATTTTTTCTTCACAACAAAGTTCCAAAAAAGAGGAAATGAGCATGAACATGGCCTATTGTGGATTAAAGATGCACCAATCTATGGAAAAATAATGACAATGAAATTATTTCTTTCATCAATCTCTACTTGTCAACAAACTCTTATTTCCTAGATGAAAATCTTTTAAAAATTCAAGCACACCACCACACAAAGACTTATAGAAAAAATCAACACTCCAAATGCAAATTCAACTTCCCACTACCCCCTATTGATAAAACTATAATATTGGAACCATTAGAGCATAATGATAATGTTTTACAAAAAAAAGACAAAGAAATTTTCTCCATTTTGGAAAACCGAGAATATAAAAAAAACTCTAGCTTTGACGATTTCCTGATGGACTTTCAATTAACAAGAGACAATTAGATTTTGCTTCTTTGTTCTTTGTTTGATCGCTCTACGTTGATACAAAACTGAGATCCTTCTGGCATTTAGATAAACCCATTTTCAAAGTCAATACCAAAACTATGGGAAGCGGATACAGATGAACAGTTTGTGCTAGATGCCTATGCACTAACAACATATGTTACTTTTTACATAACAAAATTTGATCGCAATATGACAACTGCATTAGAAAAAATTAAAGACTTGTGGCTTGCGGATAGTGATGGGAAAATTGAAACCATACACAAACTTGGAAATTCACTTTTGAATATGCAACAAATGTCCATTAGACAAGCATTCCATGTCGTTCTATCATTGCCTCTTTATTCATGATCAAGAAGGGCAATTTTCATGAACACTCAACAGATGATAAACAAATAGTTGTGTTGAAAAGGCCTCTACTTTTGGAACAAGATCATGATGATTCAAAATACATTGTCTCTACTTCTATTTTAGACAAATATAACATGGCACGTCTTGAAGATATTGAAAACATTTTGTTGGCAGAATTTGCATCTTATTATTTCTCTATGCATGGAACAACAATCAAAATAAATAGGCCATATATCATACATTACATACATTATAACAAAGAAAAATATCTTGATAACTTTTTCTGAGAACAAATGATCCTTATTATGTTCCACACAAAGATAAATGTGTCTTTCACAAAAACAAATTCAAAACATGGTCTCAAGCATTTATGGTATGAAAAGAAGAGATAGATGTTATTGAACAAAAGTTTGTAGCAACATCATCAAAAAAATGGGGTTGCATTGATTTCGCATTTGAAGTCATTGCACAGAACAATGTCCAAGTCTCTTGTCCTGCATCATCAAAAAACAAAATCGTTAACATTCCTTCATTTGAACAATGTGCCATTCATAATGACCTCTTACGCAAAAAACCCAACCAACCAAAAGATGGAATTGAGCAAAAATTATCTAAGAAACCATTTTTCCTCTCCATAGTCAAATATCATGCTCTAAGAAAAACATTGAATAATGATCAAGAAACAATTACAAAAGATATTATCACAAGAAAAAGAAATGACCCCTTGAGTCCAATCTACTTGTTCTTGACTGGTGGAGCGGGAATAGGCAAAACACATACTGCAAAAACAATCTACCATGGTTTATTACAATATTATGATAAACTAATTGAAAGCAGTCCTGTGAAAAGAAAAGGATTGATTCTTGCATTCACTGGAAACGATGCATGCAATGTTGGCGGTGTTACAGTTCATTATGCTCTAAGATTTCCATTTGGCTCTCTAAAAATTGTCCCTCTGAATTCCAATACACTTGACCTGTTGACAAAAGAATATGCACAGCTAAAAGTCAGTTTAATAGACACATCTCTTTAATAGGTTATCGAATGTTTTTTCACATAGACAAGAGACTAAGAGAAATTATGCATATCACAAAAAACCTTTTGGTGGTCTCGATGTTATTTTGTGCAGAGATTTTTGCCAAGCGCAACCAGTTCACGATTCTTGGATTTTTGAAAACCAAAGACTCCATCAACAAACATTTCCATATAGATTTTGGACTGACAAGTTAGATTCTATCAACTTGAGACAATGGGCAGACAAAAGAAAAATGAATTTATAGATGTTCTAAATAGAATGCGAACATGGTCACATACAATGGATGACATTGAATTCTTAAACCAACATTGTTACAAAGCACCACCAATGGACCCAACATTCCATTATCTATTTCACACTAACAAAGATGCACAACAACATAATTCAAACATGTTATTGATTGTCAATAAGGAGGCATCTGTCTTCATCGCAGAAGATGGAAAAATTGATCCACTTGACAAAACCAAACATGCATTCAAGGCAATGGCATTTCCTTCTACAATAAAATTGAAACAAAACATGTTTGTTGAACTCATGGGAGGAAACTACTCAATAGAAGATGGTTTAGTAAATGGTGCAGAAGGTTTATTTATATATTATACCAAAATTAATCCTGACTTTATTTGGATTGAATTTTTGGACACAAAAGTTGGCCTATTGGAGCGAAACAAAATGCACCTCCTGTTTACTTCTGAGATAAAATATTCATGGACATCGATCAAAAGAATCACATTGCAAACAACTACTGAAAATAATAGTAGTGTCATGCGAACACAGTTTCCAATTAAACTAGCTTGTGCACACACGATCCATAGAGCACAACGATGGAGAAGTTGCCATTTGATCCAAAAGGGGTTAAAAAACATGGGCTTGTTTACACAACCATTTGTCGCGTCAAATATATGAACTATCTTTATCTTTTAAATAGGTTAGAGAAAAATAATTTCTCCCTTTGTCCATCAATAGCCACTGAAATAGACATACTACAAAAAACACATGCATGGCATTTTCAATATGGCTTGAATTCAATCCCAAATAGGAATGATATTATTTTTTGTTCACCGAATACTCAAAACTTGTGTTTGCATAGTGATGATGTCACAAATGACAATGAGTTGATGCAATCAAACATATTGTTTTTACAAGAAACACAGTTGCACTTACCACCAGACGAAAAAAAAATCAAAGACAACTATAATAGCGTAACAACATTTCCAATCCATGGTATTCTTACATTGGTTAAAAAAAATATTTTCATTGTCAAATCTGAAAATTATGCCAAAAAATAAATTGAGGCAATTGCCACAGATATATTATTAGGGGGCATTATCTTAAATCTAATTAATATATGAGTTGGACCACATACTCGACTAGAAATCCTCTTTCATATACTAGAGTAAATGTTATCAAACACCATAAACAACACACAGTTTCTGATAGCTTGCGACTTTAACATTGACATGATACAAGAAACATATTCAAAGAAAAAATTGCATCTTTTTATGGAATCAAGGTCTCTGACACTTAAAACAACAAAACCGACAACTATCTCAGGCTCAATGATTGACCATATTTGGACAAGCCTACAAACCCACTACAAACCACTGATCTTGTTTTCACTATCTCATATGTGTATTAGACTAACCACAATTCCAGTTTCTTATCTATCCCTACAAATTTCAATCAGTTTATTCATGGAAACTGACTATAACATACATATAGACTTCTAACAACTGCGCTTTTTTGCTCAAAACATAGACACCTCCTTAACAAATCATTTCAACATCTATATTTCTAGACCTGGTGTCAAAAAATATGCAAAACATTTTTTTTGCTTTCAAGTGTTCTACACACATGAAAAACAAAAACAAAAAAAAGAAAAAAAAAACATTGCCTAGAAATTGATACAAGCAATAACCAAGGAAAAAACAAATGCAATTGATACATTGTCGACACTAAAGGTAACCAAAAACAAAAAAACAAAGAAATTTGTCACAAAAAATATTGTGCGTGTTCACTACTATTGGAATTGTATTACGATTATGTATAGAAAAGGTAATTCAATTCAATAGTCTTTTCTTTTTTTGTCTATGCTATTTTCTCCACATTCTTTTGCATGATTTTTTATGTCCAATACCACTTTACACGTACTTCATTTGTCTATGTCTTAACGTAAATGCAATGCATAGAATTCCCGTTGCCTAACAATTGTGACAAACACACAAAAAAGAACAGTTGCATTGTATCTGAAGTTGTCATGGAAATAGTACAATGAGTAAATGCTCCTGCAACGAACAATTTTTTAGAAACAAAGAAACCATCAACAGATGCAACAACAAACAAAGATAATCCCAAGAGTTTGTTCTCACTCATGTTCTTTTGCACTATATACATTCACTTTTTTAATAAACATATACTTAATTTCATCAACCTTTGTTCATTGTTGCTTTGACAATTGAAACCTCCTCATGTATTTTGATTTTGTGACTTATAGAATAAAGCAAACACCAATCCATCCATCTACCATCATACAAGTCTGTACAACAACTTATGGAAATGCATTCAAAGGGGATGTTTTGGTTATCTATGGCCCTTCACTAAAAAAAATCAGAATTCCCCTATCAAAACAAACCTTTTGCATGCAGACTTGATAGACAAAGATGGACAAATGACTATCACAGCCAGTGTTAATGACAACTTAATCAAACGATTTTCTAGTTTTCTCCAACCTGGAAAAAAGAGTTCGAATCAGCAAATTTGTCTTGAAAAAAAAGGTCAATATGAACGAGGCAATGCAAAATATTCGATTGTCATTTTGGAAAACACTACAATTGAAACAATTGCTCTAGTTTGCGTAGTGCAGAGACTTCCTCTAAATATGACGATTTATGAATTTCTATTTTCGAATGATAACTATGTTGTTGGCTCAATTGCAGCAATAATTGTAGCAGCTCAGTACAACAACTGACAATTCAATTTCTACATCAAAGATGGTGAAACAATGAACAACCATGCAACTATAAAGACCTATTGCTTGCATTGAAATATTATGGTTGCAAAATACCATTTCCATTTTTTTCCTACTTTGCAATATATATATATATAAACAAATGCACCTAGATGAGTTTCTTTTCAACCATTCAGAAGCAGTAACAAATGCTTATTTCTTGCTTCTACAGCTACAAGTCGGTGAAACATATAAAGAGCTTTTCTTCTAGGTGCAAGAGCAGCTTGCATATGATGATGCACAGTTTTATATTTTCGAAAACATAGTCAGGAATGGAGCAGGATGCATTCATCTAATACAGCCATCAACATCCACATTTATTGATCTATTAAATGATTACTATGTGATTCAAAACCTTGTACCAGTTGTTGAATCAAAAACAAACGTTTATTTTTTCTATACACTTGATTTTGTTCTCTGCTTTTTTTCCCCTATATCAAGTTGCCCACGCAATAAGCAAAACAACTTTTTTTTTACTTTTTTTAAGCTACCCTAGACAAGGAAAACATGTTTTTTGCTTTTGTTTCATTAAACAATAAAACCTGGCATCTATGTGTCTATGTTATTTAATTGTGGATTTTACATATACAAGGAATTCTCAAAGCCAAAAATGTCTTTGCTCCTCCATTTAGAGCTATCTACAACCCCTGTAACTTGCCAATGCTACAAAATTTTCATCTTTGTACATTATGCAAACATGAAACAGAAGCTCGATATGAGAACAACCTTGAATGCAATTTGGACACGGACGATGGATTGATAGAATGCACTTTACGAGGTCCATTGCTAAACAGGCTTTCCCAACAAATTGCAACTGTTTCATACGAACAATGTTGTCAAAGTGTTTCTTCAGCGATATTCAACCTACGAATATTTTTCCAAGAAGGGATTTTTACCTTGGCAATGGACAACAAAATAACTGAATGTGCAAGACCTTGACAACCAATACAAAATCACATGTTTGCTTCTAGTCCCCTGCTCCCATTTCAAAAACAAATGGCATATCACAGTAAAAGTTTAAAAAGTAGTCTATGTATTCTGAATTTCAATCAAACAACTTTAAATAATATGAATAATAATAAGTGATTGTATAAAGAAATTGTTAGTTTGTGAGAACATCCCCTCCTAGATTTTTTATTTGGTCATCGATCAACATTTGGTATCGTTACTTTTAACTTGAAAGAATTTACTCCCTTGAATCAAACACTAAATCATTAAATATTTTAATGTTGATGATATTTATCTCCTTCTCTAATAAGATTTATTTAACTTTTTTTCTTTTTGGTTGGTTGACATGTTTTCCTCAAGTTTCCTACTCTTACAATTATAAATTGTTTGAATAATCTAAATCTTGTTATATTGATTAGTAAACATATATATTTTTATGAAAACTACCTTTGATTTATTTAAATACACGTTGGGTATATAATTATCAATATCTAATGAAATCATAGATATTCTTTAATATCTCATAAATTATCTACCTTCAATCTCTCATTAAAAACCACCAAAAAAGTTCTCACCTGTCTTTCTAAGTGGAGGAGGTCGGTCTTTTAAAAAATAACAACTAACCCAAAAAAAAACAGCGAGACATGTCACAATCAAAAACGTTCAAACGTCCAAATCGTTATAATTAGTTTCATTTTCACATACTCAGTCCCACGCCTCAAACTTTTAATCCTTAATCGACACCACAAACAAAAGTCAAAATTGGCTAATCCTAAATTATGGTTGGCAGTGACATGGGTGGACCCCTTTATCTCTTTCGTTTGTTTTTTAATGTGATGTATCACTACAACGGTGAGTGTCAATTCTTGGCATTTTTTCGAAGTTTCAATAATAAGTTTTTGAAGATTATACACTTGTTTCCCAAAAGCACTTACTTTTATTAACATTATAAAAGAGAAAATATCCGGACGATCAATCATATTATTGATATGGATTATTGTATATCTTAAAAAAAATTTAAAAAGGCGAAAAGGATTATTGTCTCCGTACTCATATCAACCATATTATTAATTAATATGATTGTGATAAATTATTCTCATATTTAAGAAAATAAAATATAACTATAACTATAAAATGAATTATATTATTTGTATAATTAATATTAATAAGAAAGAGGAAACTTATTATTGAGAAGTGAGAGGAGGAAGATGAAGCTTACGAGGTTTACGAAGCACATGGTAGTGCACAGGTAGGGCCTTTGCAGCACGTAGATTTGCACGCCGCGCACCCTGGCAAAGCAAAACCGTTACATCCCTGCGCATTGGAGAACGAAGGTAAGGCATAGGGGAACCCAACGGGGGGGGATCCCAAACCCTCCAGGATGAAACCCTAGAAAACGTAGATGCAAATCCGTCGGTTGCATCCAGTTCAAAAATGGCTAGCATCAGGAAAGAAGATGGAAAGCAAAGGCAAGGATCGATATCCACAATAAACACAGGAAAATGCATCTCGAAAGCGAACGAAATCCCCACTCTGCAAATCCATGTCGAAGGCCTCCGCACACACATCCAACACATGAAGGATCACACCCTTATTCGCAAATTCGTTGGAATCTGGCCCTCAGAGAAAGCCCTCATGTGGTGGATCAATGTAACCTAGAAACCGCAAGCACATTTTGACCTCCATTTGGGGGAAAAAGGATTCTTCACGGTGGTTTTCTTAAATCTTGAGGACAGAAACCGAATATTTGAGGGAGGGTCATACTTCTTCAACTCGGTTAGACTCTTTCGGAAACCTTGAAGGAAAGGTTCAGCCCAGAGAAAGAGGATCTGACTTTTATCCCGATCTGGATCAGGCTATACTCCCTTCCCTCGGAATATTGGCATGAGAGCATACTGGAAGCCCTAGGAAACACAATAGGGGAATTTGAAAAGATAGCATAGCATACAAAAAAATGAGATACACATCTTAGCTTGCATCTGCATCTACATAGACATAATGAAGGACTTACCATAAGGGATCAATCTAAGCTGGGACGATGAGGACTGGTTCCAACTTCTAGACTGCGAACAAATACCCTTTAGATGCAGGTGCTGCCATGAGCACAGTCACTTGTTTAGGGAATGCCCAGAAAAAAAATCCGAACACCCAGCAGAAAGGCAAAGACATCAAGGATGTTGACGGCTTCACCAAGGTTTCTGGGAAAAAAAGGATGACAAATAGAAATCAAGGCCCATAGGTAAACCAAAAACCCATATCTTCTAATGCTTTTAATGTTCTCCAATCTGAATAATTGCAGGATACTCCACACAATGATGGATTGCACAAATCCACCATTAACAAGGAAGCAAATAAAGGGGGGAAAGCAACAACCCTCAGACCAAGGACAAGATATGGATTTGATGGAGGACGAACAGGCAGATATGGACATTGGAGATCTAGATCTTGATGGGTTGGAAAAGGAAGTTCAAGATCTAGAACAAGGAGTCACCCCCTCACAGCAGGTCGTCTTACTCAAGGAAGCCATCATTAAAACTAGAAAAGCTAAAACCCTTGGGGTAGGCATTGAAAACCTTGGTATGAAAATACATGAAACCATCAAGAAATTGGGTAGTGAAAGACTGGGAAGAAGAAGTAATCAACAACATATCAAGGATATAGGGGTGAAACTTGTTGCTTCAGGACAATTTCCAACCATAGAGGCAGCTTTCACCTTACCTTGCAAACCTTCCCAATTAAACTCACATCCTCGAACATCAAAGGTTGCAGTGCACCTAAAAAAAATGACTGCTAAGAAGGAAATTTGTTGTGGAAAATCCCACGATTATGTTCATACAGGAAACCAAATGCTCTAAAGAAACATTCAAAACCACTATGGCGAAAGTTTGGAAAGGTAGTGACTCTAGAGCTATCGATGTCAAGGGTGTCGTTGGAGGCATTAGCATTATTTGGAACCCTCTGGAGATACGCCTTTCAAACTTTTTAGCAACCCGATTCACCATTTATGCTGACTTTCACATCCTTGGGACCAGCCTAAGTCAATGGGTGGGAAAAAAGAACTGGATCCTTGGAGTAGACTTCAATCTCATCCGTAATCTCAAAGAAAAAGAAGGAGGAATTCCCTCCTTAAATGCCACTAATACGGCCTTCGATACCTTGATCAATGAGTTAGCCCTGATAGACATTAGCACCGCTAACAGCTTGTATACTTGGAACAATAAACGCTCTGGCGACAGACACATCGCCTCCAGACTTGGCCGCTTCTTAATCTCGGAATCCATACTCACTAGAGGCACTGACATATCGACCCTTAATCTCCCAATGGCTGGCTCGAACCATTGGCCTATCAATCTCAAATTGGCAGAATAGGAGAAAATCTGAGGAGGCCCTTTAGATTTGAGAAATTCTAGCTCACACATCCTGACTTTCATCCCCTCATGCAACAATGGTGGAGCAAATTTCAACCTCCTACGGGAACTCTCATGTACAAGTTTCAGCAAAAATTGTAATACATTAAAGAGCAGGTTAAATTATGGAACAAGGAACACTTCGGCAACATCCAGCTAGCGAGGCAGCAGATTGAAAGCCAACTTGAGAATATCCAAAGAATTATCATGCAAGTGGGATACAATGACTCCAGCAAAAAGGAATAAAATGACTTACAGGAAGCCTTGGAAGCCAAAGAATTGCAAGAATAAATCCTTTGGCAAACTAAATCCAAGGATCTCTGGCTAAAGGAAGGGTAAAGAAATTCATCTTTTTTCTTCAAAGCCACCATACAACATCGATAAGCCAACAGAATTGTACATCTGAAAACTGAGAATGGCTCTAAGGTAGAAAAATAAGAAGAAAATGAACACACTCTCACCAACCACTTCAGGCAACTAATGGAAGACCCTGATATGGACAGAAGTGTCGAAATGAGGGAAATCTTTGAAAACATCCCCTCCCTAGTCACTCAAGAGCAAAATGAACTCTTACTTTGACCCATCGAGATGGTGAAACTAGAAGAGGTGGTCAAACAGCTAAAAATGACAAAGCCCCTGGCCTGGATGGCTTCATGACTAATTTCTTCCATGCATGTTGGCATACCATCAAGGAAGAAGTCTTAATCATTGTCGAAGATGCCAGGAAAACAAGGAAGATCTTGAAAGATTTCAATTCAACGTTTCTCTCACTAATCCCCAAATAAAATGGAGCTGACTCTACTAGTAAGTTCCAACCTATTGCCCTATGCAATGTAATTTTAAAAATCATTACAAAAACCATAGCCAATAGGCTCAAGCCACTTATATCCAGCCTCATATGAAAGGAGAAATCTAGACATGTAGAGGGAAGATAGATTTTGGATGGTATCATTCTTTCTCATAAGATTATCCATTCGCTTAAAGCCACCAAAAAATCAGGTATGTTAATGAAGCTCGACTTATAAAAATCCTTTGATAAGCTCAACTGGAAATTCATGAAGAAGATGCTATAGCGTTTGGCTTCTGCAAACAGTGGGTTAAATGGATCTAAACCCTTGTTTCTACCTCTTTTTTCTCCATTCTTGTCAATGGAACTCCCTTCAAAACCTTCCAACCTTCTCAAGGCATCAAACAAGGAGACCCCCTCTCTCCCTTCCTCTTTTTCCTCGTGATGGAATGCTTGGGACGTATTCTCAAAGCCAAAGTCCAAAACCAAAATATTAAAGGCCTTTCACCTCATCCAAGATTGGAGTTGCAAACACATCATCAATTCATGGATGACACCATGCTCATGGGGTACTCCTCGGTGAAGGAAGCCAAAGCCTTCTAAACCATCCTCGATACCTTCCTCCTGGCTAGTGGGATTGACATCAAAAAAGAGAAATCCCAGATATATTTCTTCAATAATTGTCAGATTACAAAGCACAACATCCTCTATATTCTTGAATTCACAGAAGGATTTCTACCTGCTAAATATCTAGGATCCCCACTGACTGAATCCATAACAAGAAAGGTCTCCTAGAAATATCTCTTGGACATACTGAATAAAAAACTCATTTGTTGGACCCTTAGATCCCTTAACCTTCCTAGCCGCGTAATCCTTTTCAAATATGTCCTGCAAACCATGTTCATGTATATTTTCTCTACTCTTGCTGCCCCAAAATCCATTCAAACAAAACTCAGAGCAATGCAGCGCACCTTCCTATGGGGAGGTTCTAAGAATCATAATAAGTGGCCACTAGTAAATTGGAATACTTTTTGCACGCCCAAGCTAAATGGGGGCCTTGGCTTAAGAGACCCTGCCAGCAGCAATCAAATTAGCAATGCATAGATCTAGTGGAGATGTATCACTCATACCTCGGAACCTTGGGATCTCTTATGGCACACCAAATATGCCCCCACCTGGTCTAAACAATACCTCATCAGATTCAACACCAATGTTAAAGGCTCACAAATATGGAACTCTGCACATGCCAATTGGAGCTTAATACAAAATCACAGCTTCTGGGAGGTGCGAAATGGAAATACAACAAACTTCTTTTAGGACTCATGGAATTAACAACATCCACTACAATATAACCACAACCTCCATATACTTCATGAACAACTGACACTCAAATACACCTCCAAAGTAAGTGATATGTGGCAGAGAACACCAGGGGCGATCATTTTAGGACATGTAAATGTTACGACTGGTGGCACGCCATCAACTCCTCTAAAGGAATGCAAAGCTTCTGGGATGATCTCCAAACCAGATGAATAAGAATCAACCATAATAAGGACAAAATAAGATGGGGGCTTTCACAGTCTAGCACCTTCAACAAGAAAGAAGCAACAACTATTCTCTCCAATTCAACCAATGACGGCCAAGACAACAGATGGAAAAAGATTTGGAAATCCAACTTTTGGCCCAAAATCTCCACCTTCCTCTTGCTCCTGCTTCGTAAGTGCATCCTAACTTGGGATAATCGGCAAAAGAGAGGAAGCATTGGACCTTCTTGGTTCTATTTATGCAAATACAACAGGGAAACCATCAACCACCTCCTTGACGAGTGCAAGTTTGCTGAAAAAATTTGGAAAGAAGGACAAAGGACCTTTAGACAATCAACCAGAGTCAAAGGACGCCCGGATCTATCCATAGAAAATTGGCCTCACCAACCCTCCAGCAACATGCTCCTCAATAGAATCTGGGAGCTCTTCCCAGGATTTGTGGTGTAGGAAATATGGATATAAAGGAACAACAGAATCTTCAACAACCGGAGCATATAATTGAAATATTAAAGAAACACATAATTGAAACTCTAAAACTCTCAGCTTGGAATTACAAGGACCTGACTACCAAAAACAATGAAATGCAAATCCTACAATATTGGGGAATCACTACCATCCCTAACTACATTGGCCTTGCCAACACTGATAAAATCAAAGTGAACTCTCCCAGCCATTATATTCCCCCCCCCCCCCGCCCTTGGCACTTACAACCTCAACTTCGATGGAGCCTTCAAAGGGAATCTAAGCCCTGCTAGTTTCGAAGGTGCCATCAAAAACAATGAAGGAGAAATTTAGGGAGTCTTCTGGGGATCTCTTGGAATATACACCAATAATGCTGCTAAGTTGGAAGGATTATTGGTTGGCCTCATTTGGGCTTTTGACAATAATTGGACCCCCCTCATTCTAGAAGGGGACTCTCTTCTCATCACCAATATGGTCAGAAGACTTCAAGAGGGATCAACTGGTAGTAAGGTGGCCAATAATTGGAGGATGGAAAGAAAAATAAAACTTTAAGCATCATACTAATGGTGAACGCAATGATCATCTTCTAGCACGTTAGAAGAAAATCCAATAAATCAGCGAACTCTTTTGCTAACAAGGGAGCCACCTAGAACTCTGCAATACATCGCTCTTATTGGGATGACAACATCGAACCTGATGACAAGGAAAACTGGTATCATATCGTTATACAAGACTACCACATACTAGATGTGGGTGTACATGAGAACAAGGATGGCTGGCATAGAGGGGAGTGGGAACATGCCGCAACAGGTGACATCTGATCCCCTTCCCACCTCCATGCTTAAATCCATTGATGCGTCCTTCGGCTGCATGAACAGAACTCTCCCACATTGCTTTCATTGTTTTATCTGTCATGATGTCCATCGTTCTGGATTTGTACCTGTTGGCTAGGTCTGAAACTAACGCTCAGCGTCCTTGGAGTGCACTGAAAGATCTCCCTCTCACCGCTCATCAGATTCGCACCGGATTTTCCATGTTTCACATTACTCCTTCTCTACACCAGTCATCCTTTCATGATCTTTGCGACATGATGCAGTGCACTTGGCTTGGAGATGAGTGGACACTTCGTCGACATGGATTTGGCTATAAAAAGCACGACCCGGAGCTCCAGTCTGTTAACACTCATGCGCGTATGTTTTTTTGCAAAAGCTCCATTGCAGGGATTCCTTTGTAGAGCCTTCACTGCAACATAGTCCGGTCGTTGAGTCTTCATTGCACAAGGTTCAGTGCCTTTCCTCACCACAAGCCTTAGGATTCCTTCCTGGTGAACGCTTTGGACAACAACATCCTCACCTGGCATTCACCCTCCTCCTTGGCGATGACTTCGGCTGGAAAAGGTGAGCAAGAGGCAGATTGGGAGGCTCTCTTCCGAGAGGAAACTACTGAACACATTCGCAATTCCATCACTGCCATGGAGGATGATATTTATGGTGAATTCAAGCTCAGACTTGGGCCTGAAGGCACCATTTCTAATTACTTGAGGCTGAAATTCATTTTGGCCAGGTCGATGAGCGAGCGTGAAAGCTTTGGGGACTATGTGAACCTCACGGTCAGCACCTTCAAGGAGGATGTTGATTGAGGTCTGAACCACATGGAAAAACTCATGTAGCTCTCAAAGCCTCCCTTCTAAAGGGCCAATAAGGATACCAAAGAAGCCAACACTAGCAAGGACATTAAGGATGAGGTTGAATCCTCTAGGAAATTCTAGCAACCCTTCCTAGCTTTGTTGGTTTTGTTTTTTTGATGATCTTTCTAAGCCCCTATTTTTTCTTTAAACTCTTGAGTTGTATGAAGCTACCAATGTATAAAGGTTGGGAAATAGTAGTTATGGTTAGATATTCGGTCTGGGCCCTTTTGCACACCTCTCATGTGGTTCCATGGCCACTTCCTCTCTCCATGCTTTTGGAGTCAGCCACGAATATGTATCTATATTTCATTTACTATGCAATAGAAGGAACATCTCTCTCTTACTGATAAAAAAAATTAATATTATATTATAAAATAAGATAAATATTAAAAATACACTATATATAATAATTTATTTATTTTTAGACGACGTGATTGAGCTTAAGAAGCAACTATCAAAGAGCCACTTGCATGCCTTCTATATGGCATATCATCCAAATGACAACACCCCCACTCACGGGGATTAATGGAGGCGGGTGGGTGGGATGGATGGAAAGTCCCTTCCCAGGAATCTCACAACACCGAAGGGATTTTCATACTAGGGGATGGATTGGAGGTTGAGAAGTGAGATTGAACCAAATCACATGATGAGAAGGAAACATCATGGGGGATGGGGCTTGTATTGGTTCTGGACACTTATATTGCATGGCCTTTGTGCTCATAAGCTCCAAATCTCACACTACTTTCCTCATGGGCATGGTCTCGAGATTTATGTTGTCGTCTTTGGAATCATTGGGTGGACATCAACAATGAGTGATTTAAAGTCTTTATTTTCTCTAATTGGAAAAAAACATGGAACGTAGTCTTGATGGGGCATAGAGGAAGCAAAAAGAGGGTTCGTAAAGGTAGTAGCAGCATGGGGGTGCCGAGATATTAGACAAAGGAAATTGATGCAGAAAACTTGTTTTACCAAGAAATTATGCCTAAAATAAGGGCTCATCTCGCTGAGGCAATGAAACAGGTAAAACAGGAGAAGTATTTCACCAAGCCTAAGAACATTGAGCAAGACATGCGACCATGGGTGGAAGATATAGGTAATACTCATTTCCAAGAGACTAAGTATTACAACACTCTAGCTTTGCATTGGACAACCAAGGATTTACTGGGCAAGGTGACGCTAGATACTAAGGAGGAGAGAGATAAATTTCTAGTTCAAATGGATGAGATTAATGGCAAGCTCAATTTTTTATCAAGGCTATCACTGGTAAAGAATATGAAGCTGAGAACCATGCCCCTTATAGAGAGGTGCCTCGTGTCAATATCTTGAAGGACGATATGGCTTCTTAAGTTCAGTTCTTATTATAGTTTATTATATTGTTATGATAGTTATGTTAAGAGACCTATTAGTATTAGTTCTAGTTTGGGCATTACTATTATAACTTGTAAACTCTTATTTGACTTGTGGTCGGGTTTCCCGTGGGCCAAATAATTTTTCTATCTCTATTATTATAGGTAGATATAATAAAAAA
>LPNX010142313.1:118924-151586 GCA_001517045.1 Pseudotsuga menziesii
GGTGAAAATTCAATTTGTTACTCATTCATTAAATCAAAGCCCTCAAAACTCATATATATGCCTTGTGAATTTCGACACGCAATTATGTCATCTTTCCACTTATATATTTTTTAAAAATAATAAAATTATTTAATATGCCAAAACTGCATTTAATGATATGGTTGTTCTTTTAAATTTTAGCAAAAGATTACAAGTGGCTTGTGTGCATGTAAAATAATTTAGTAATAAATGCATAACTTTTGAAAAAAAAATGAACATAATGTATACAAAATACACTGGGGCACACAATTTTTTTAACTTATGATGGAAAATTATATATATTTTTTAATTTCCGAAACCGACCATTGAAAATTTTAAATGCATTTCGTACACATGTGTGCATGTAAAAAAAAAATTACTGGTTACAAAATTTGAAAAATAAAAAATACCCTTTTGTAGAGCACGCATGTTAGCATTAAATAATCCTCCCTTGTCCATATATAGTCTAATTGATCATCTTGCCTAACTTAGGATCCATTTGCTTGAGTTTGGTGCCACCATGATATTGGTGCCACCATGATATTGGTGCCACTGGTGCCACTGGTGCCGCCGATGCCAATCCCTACATTCTAGGAGTCACTCTAAGTGCCACTGACAGCCTCCATCAATTGGTTGTGGTAGGTAGGAAGTTATGTTGAGTCAACCTCTAGTTACAATCAGTTAGATCACTTAGTTAGTCTAGCACCAATTTTGCATGCATGCATGGGGAGTGGCGCATTTTTCCACCTACCTCATCAGTTAACTGATTGAGAACTGCTTTAGACATCAGGAGTTAGACTAGTGGCTCCCCTGCAATGATTTAGACACACTGAGTTATCCAGTTAGTCAAGTTTAGTTGGTAGATTCAAATCTTATCCACATGATTCGAATTCTTCTTATTATAACACCATTGTATTACTGCTGGAATAAATAGAGATTAATGTTGTAATTAACTGATCAATTCTTATAAAATTTATTTCAAATTTGTCTTGTTCAGTGTACATTGTTCTTGATATTCCATTGCATAATTCTACTTATCAATTGCACTCATTTTCCTGTAGATCAATGGTTCACAAATTTAACATAGTATCAAAGCCTCGTTCAGGATAGCAACAAGTCTTGTCTGAACTCCATTGTACACCAGAAGCAGCTACATTTCCACATAAATCCTGGAATGATAGCCTTGCTCCCCCTAGATTATGTCCAAAGAAGTCTATCCAGGTGTGATGGACTTTAAGAAAGTGTACATGCCGAGGTGGAAAGGCTTGAAATTGACTTTATTGCGAATTGAAGTGGCTTTTCGCAATGTTAGTTGCAGGTACCTACATAGATTCTTTAGGAATTTACAGTTCATCATATAGAAATATGGATTCTTCAGCTCTCATACCTCGAATCCTTACACCCTTCAACTACAGTGATTGGAGGGCAGATATGCAGGTAGCCTTGCACAAGATTGGTTTGTTTAGGATGAGAATGGGAAAAGAAACTTAGCCCCAACAGTATGTTGAGAAGAACAAATTTTTGAATCGGCTTGATGAAGCCTTCGGCTTCATGTGCACTCATATCTCCCGAGATTTTTTTTTCCACCTTGAGGGACTAAGGACTCTGAAGGAAGCTTGGGATAAGCTTGAACCTTTGTTTGGAAAACAAGATGAGCTTCAAGGGCGTATTTTGGAGAATGAGCACATTTCTCTATAGCCCGATAGTTTCGAATCTATTCAGCAATTATTCACAAAATAGAATTTAATAGTACTACAATGCAAACAATGTGGATTCGAGAGGAAATATGAGCAGCTTGTGCTGTCAGTACTAAGCAAGCTTGGTCTCTACATTCTATTCCAGAAGAGCTCCCATCCCTAATTGGACGATGCCTTCCCTATGTGATTTTATTGAGTCCTTAATACAAGAGAAAGATAAATTGGTTCAAATGGGAGTGATTCAAACCTCCAAGAATCAAGCACTCTTGATGACAAACTCAAACAATGCGCAAGCAAGAGGGAGACACAAATGGAAGGAGATCAAAAACATTGATTCAAATCCAAAGGAGAATCAGAGATATTTCGATGGTGCCTCGGGTTCCAAGAAAAAGAAGAAATTTGAGAACACTAAGTGGCCATACTGTATGAGAGGCTTCCATCTAGAGATCCAGTGCATGAATAAGACAATCGACCAACTGTCAACACTCCTTGAACAGAACAATATTTCCCTCCCAAAAGGTGCAAAGAAATATGATTTTGGACAACCTACAGAAGATCATGAGAGGTGGCATTCATTGAAGGCATGACTCACTCAGTTGAAAGCTTGCTTGATAGATTCTGGAGCATCCAATCACTTGGTTTCCTCCAGGGAATCCTTCACCGCTCTCACTCTATCAAGAGGACCTAGCATTCATATGGGAGAATACTCCCAAATCCCAGCTGCTGGGAGAGGTTCTATTAAAATCCGGCATGGTGAGTTAAAGAATGTACTCTATGTGCCCTCTCTTGCAGCAAATATGTTTTCTGTTTATTAGATGAATCGCACAAGCTCTCCCAAGAGAGTTACATTTGACACTGACTCAATAGAAATCACTAAAAAACTACTAGAAATCTCATAGTGAAAGGGTTTGCTAACCATGCCTCAAATCCATATGAGTTCTCCCATTTCCTGCCTGCTTCACATCCAATAGCTTTAGTGACTCGTGCCAATAACACTAGCAAGTGTTGGCATGAGATATTTGGGCATCTCAATTTCAAATATCTATAGTAAATCCACAATGATGAAATGGTTGAGGGATTTCCACTCATCCAAACATCAGATGGAGTATGTCATGGTTGCTTGATAGGTAAGCATCCAGAGAAGAGGTATGAAGTTGGGAAGGAAACTAGAGCTGCCTCTACACTCGATCTGATACAAAATGATGGTTCATGACCAATGCATGTCCAAAAAAAATCAATGGTTCTGGGTATTTCCTTACTTTTATTGATGATTGTTCATGTTTCTGCTGGGTATATTTTATGAAACAAAAATCAGAGGTATTTGAAATTTTTAAAGCCTTGATTGAAAATAGTTTCTGAAAGAAGATCAAGTCCATTAGATCAGATAATGGAGGTGAATACATTAAAAGATATTTTCAGCAGTATTGTGAATCAGAGGGGATTCGACTAGAACACACAGTTCCATACATACCACATCAGAATGGTGTGGCTAAGAGGAAAAATAGACAAGAGAAAGGCCTTCCAAGCCCAGAGTAGCGAGTGCATACTACTGGGATATGTTGAGGATTCAAAATCCTATAAATTGATGGAACTTACAACTAGGAAGAGCTTCATAGAGCCCAGTGTTCTGTTTGAAGAAGATCAGTTGCTTGATCCACCCCAGTCCGAAGTAAAAGGAGGTATAACCACTCTTCCATTACCATTTGATGATGATATGTTGTCTTATGTTTCATATTCAGATGAATAGGAACAAGATCAGCATGATCTTGATAATGAGGTTGTACCTCATGAGAATCTAGATCTAGATCCATCTCCCATTCCAAATCAGTGGCCTAAGCCGAAATGGGCCCAAAATATCATTGAAGAAGCTGTGGATGGTGTTGGGAATCCAAAAGACGGAAGGAGAACACGGTCCTAGTATCAAAATGAACATGTATAGCTTGTTTTCATGATTCGCTACTTATTTTGAGGGGGTGGGTGGGAGTTTCCCATGAGGTTTTCCCCATTTTCCTTAGTTTATTAAGCAGCTTTTATTTTTCATTAGATTGTATGGGTAAATTTTGGTCTAGTTTCCAGGGCCCAAAGTTTTACAAGTTAGGATTAAGGGGGGTGTTAGGAATAAATAATCCTCTCTTGTCCATATATAGTTTAATTGATCATCTTTCCAAAATTAGGAGTCATTTGCTTGAGTTTGGTGCCACTAGTGCCACTGGTACCAATCCCTACATTCTAGGAGCCACTTTGAGTGCCACCAGTAGCCTCCATCAGTTGTTTGTGGTAGGTAGGCAGTTATGCTGATTCAGCCTCCAGTTACAATCAGTTAGATCACTCTTAGTTATTCTAGCTCCACTTTTGCATTCCTGCATGGGGAGTGGTGCATTTTTCCACCTACCTCATCAGTTAACTGATTCAGAACTGACTTAGACATTAGGAGTTAAATGAGTGTCTCCCATGCAATGATTTAGACACACTAAATTAGCCATTCATTGAGGTTTAGTTGGTAGATTCAAATATTATCCACGTGATTCGAATCCTTCTTATTGTAACACCATTGTATTACTGCTGGGATAAATAGAGATTAATGTTGTAATTAGCTGATCAATTCTTATCAGAATTGTCCCAAATTTTTCTTATTCAGTGTACATTGTTCTTGATATTCCACTACATAATTCTACTTCTCAATTTCTCTCCTTTTCCTGTAGATCAATGGTTCACAAATTTAACAACGCATTGATATGGGGTGTATGTATTTTTTGGAAAAAAAATGTTGTGTAGTTTTTATGTTATTGATTTATCTTTGCATTGATTCAAAGTTGTGGACATGGTTTTGTAAGTATAAGTATTAGAAAAAAATAACAAAAAATTATCATATGAACTAAAAAAAAACTTGCAAATTTTATGCCAATGAATTGACAATTTGATGACAAATCCACTAGTATGAATTCCACCATCCAAGGTGTATCCTAGGCTAGGGTTAGGTCTGGGAAAAAGAACATGAAAAAATATAGAGAAGGGAGATAAAAGTATGTTTTAAATCCTGTGACTTAGTTTATTAGCTTGATCGAGGTATTTAAATAGCTCGATTGAGCATTTGTGTTATTTTCAAAAACATCTCGATCAAGGGTTAATCAAAATATCAATCGAGGGTTAACCAAAATATTGATTGAGATATTAGCTCGATTGAGAGTTTGAAAAGCTCGATCAAGCTATCCTTTACCAACTTTTCATCCATTTCACCTTGCTTCCGTACCTCCAACCCAACTCGCGAACTACCTACCATTATTTAGTATTTATAAAAGTATATTGTATAAATAAATATAGAAAACACACATAAAGTTAAGTTTATAAATTGTAACATAAATTTTACTCTCTTGAGTCACCCAAAGTGTTTTTTTCTAAAGATTTCAAAAGAAATTGGACATTCTCATTTCTTAATCACCCATTAATATGGAATACAAAAAATGTCGAAGTAGGAAGCATGATTGAGATCAAAGTAATGAGAGATATGAAAAAATAACAAAGAACTAACGAGGCAAAGGCAAGCAACATTGAGAGAGAAACAAGAAGATGATGAAGACCAACCTTTGGTGGAATCAACTCCAATCATTCTTTGAATTATAATTATTTCAAACATATTTCTTAATTCTTACTTCTCACCTCATTCTTTCTATTATCATGTTTCAAGATTAATTATGTAATTATTATGTCGAAATTAATTACCAGAATTATCATGTTGATTGATTCGCAGTCATCGAATTTTCAATAAATTGTACGATTTTTATTGGTTACAATTGATTTTTATATACCAAATAATGTAGTGAAATGGTTCATGTACATGCATTGAGTGTTATTAGATAATATTATTTCATGCTAGTGTACAACCAACTTATCAATCTAGATATAGCAAAAATTTGTGTGAACTCTCAAAATTTCCCTTGAAGTGTTAAATTTTATTCCTCGAGGTTGGTTTTGATATGAAGTTTCAAATATCATATAGGGGAATTGATAGTAAAATATTCATAGAATAAACACTCTAGAACAACTTAAATTCAAATATGTATATACATGTGAAAAAAACAAATCATTAAAGTACAGGCAATGTTTATTTATGTATATGGTTGATGTTTATTTATGTATATGATTTCTCCTTAAATTAGAGATATAAATATGCATGCAATTTCACACATAAAATGATAGCTTATGAGACATCTATTGTAAATTACTTCCTTGGGATGGATGTTGTAATGGATAAAAAATCATTTAATGTAGAGTACTAAATTTTATTAGTTTACATTTAGAAATTATGAATTTGCATTATCATGTATGTTCATATAAATTAATTGATTAAAAGTCTCTTTAAATGTTATCTCACAATCTTAAATTGAAAGTGCACATGTATTAAATAAATATTCTTAGTCAATCTTTTGTTTTAAAAATGTTTATATCATATTTTGTTATTATTTAACATCTGTAAATGTACATAATATATATAATTTAAATTGGGTGGATTATTTTTTTGTAATGATCAAGTTCATTCTCACTCCACTAAGTGAACAAAGCTATTAAAAAATCAACCTCAAGAGTCTAATCCAACCAACATAATTTATCCATCATAGGGAACAAGATAATTTGTTAGTATAAGGTAGGATTGTTGGGTTAGGCATCCAAATAATGACCATCAATCATTTCTCAACTTCAAAAGATAGTTGTTGTCTATAAATAATCTCTTCAAACCCTTCATGTTTAAGTGGAAAATAATTATTGGGGGGATACCCCTTGCTTGTTTAAAAGAGGTGACACGATATCATTTGAGGGATAACTTCTTTCCGCTCACTTGACGAAGGTTCTTAGTGGCCAAAACATAGGATATCCACCTTATAGATTAATGTTGTGGGATGATAGATTTACTTGGATTTGAGTTTGTTAGTCGTCGGTACTCCTCCCAATGCTTATTGTTATAACCGATCATTTATTACCTTTGAAGGTCGATGTCTCCAACAGATTCACAACTGTCAACACAAGAACCTTTATAAGGCCCAGTTATAATTTGGGTGGAAGGACTCTAGGTCATAGGGACCTATTTGCATTTTATTTTGCAAATCTACTTATATGATAAATTTTTGAAATATTTAAATACCCTTATAAATTTTCATGCATTTTCTTGTGATGTTTGAATGCATTTTAAATAGTACTATGTGAGACCATAGTATTTGAATGTTTCTTGCTTCAGTTCTATTTCTTTCTTAATTTGAGCAAAAGTCCCTTATTTGGTCAGAGTTTATCTTTCAAAAATTAAATTTGCTTATGATATCTTAATGCACTTGAAATCTAGTGATGGGTAAGACATTAGTCTTTGAATTGTAATTCTTACTTCACTTCCAGTTTTTTTTCTTAATTTGAACAAAAGTCCCTTATTTGGTCAAAGTTGAACTTTCAAACATTAAATTTGATTGTGATGTTTGAATGCATTTGAAATTTGTTCATGGGTGAGACCATAGACTTTGAATGCTTCTTTCTTCTTCTTCTTTTCTTTTTTTTATAATTCAAACAAAAGTCCCTTATTTTGTCAGAGTTGAATTTTTAAAAATTAAATTTGCTTCTAGTGTCTGAATGGATTTAGAATATAGTCATGGGTGAGACCATAGTCTTTGAATGTTTCTTACTTAGCTTATATTTTTGCTTAATTTGAACAAAACTTCCTTATTTGGACAGATTTGAACTTTCAAATATTAAATTTGCTTGTGATGTTTGAATGCATTTGAAATTTTTTCAAGGGTGATACCATAGTCTTTGAATGCTTCTTGCTTTGATTTTATTTTTTTTTTAATTCGAACAAAATTCCATTATTTGATCAGAGTTAGACTTAAAAAAATTAAATTTCCATCTGATATTTGAATGCACTTGAAATATAATCTTCAGTGAGACCATAGTCTTTGAATGCTTCCTACTTCAATCATATTTGTTTTCTTAATTAAAACATAAGTTCCTTATTTTGTCAAAGTTGAACTTTCAAAAACCTAATTGGACTATATGTAAGGATAGATCCCAATAAGCCATAAAAGGAACCCATTCCCTCTCACATGGCTCCAGCAGTAACTAGGAGATGAAGTGGGTTTGTAAGAGGTGGATAATGTTTATAAGGCCTTATGGATGTTATCGTAGGGGAAGAGTTAGGGAACCCGAGTCCTATTCGGACAACTAGAGAGTATGTTAACAATATCATCAAGTTTCATTTTGAACACTCAGTTATCACACAGGCTCAAATATTACATGGATTGCTAAAGGAAAATTGGCACATGACACCCTGGCAGAAAACATCACAAAAGAGTTATCTTCGTTTGGAAAACCAAGAAAACTTGATATCTAAGCTACTCATAGGGTAATTACATATCTTATTCATGGGGTATTCACTTAGTGAATGTTGGAGACCGGGAAAACCATCCATCGTGCAACAGTAAGGTCCCCCTACTCTTCAAGGTAACTCGAAACCGAATGTAAAAGTGACATTGATTTCAAATAATGAAAAGTAAAACCATTTATTCTTTCATGTGTGCTACGTGAATGTATTCCCTGAGTTTACTGCATATGTATTTTTACAATTATTGTTCATTATTTACTATTATTATGTGCATTTACAGCCAACTATTTAAATTTTATTTTTATTTCATTTAGGGCTCATGGACCATCACACTTTGTCCTATGTTTCTATTTGCATTGTTTAGTCTACAGTTTTACCAGTTTTTACTTGGTGTTACCTCATTGTTCCACACACCAGTTCCATAAGAGACACTCTCTTGTGTTCTCTCTACCTTGGCTTCCCTAAGTTGGTAGAACCCCCATTTTCACCTGTTGGGGTGCAAAATAACTAACAACAACCAACATTGAGTTCCACATAAGTTTCAGGTTGGTGATAAGGTATGGTTACAATTACAAAAGGATTTCCTCACAGGGCCCCATAAAAATCCTGACCCGCTTCATTGTGGACCTTACACCATCACCAAGGTTGTGGGTGAGAATGATTTTGAGTTAATTATTCCCCCTTTCCATAGCTTGCATCCTTTCTTTAGTGTGGAGCTACTTCGACCATATTCTCCACCCCTACCAGACACCTCAAAGGTAGTCAAGCAATTGGACCCTGTAGAAATAAATCTTAAATACATTGATAAGGATACAATCAATCATATCATGGACACTCAGATGAAGGGAACTCGCCAACAAAACATCACATTGTATCAAGCCGTCAAATAATGGTAGCTTCTTCACCATGGAAAGTGCTCATTAGGAGTCATATTCAACAAAATTTTCATCATCTAATGGAGGAACTTGAGACAATTGGGACCATTTCTCCCTAACAAGGGAGGACTGATATAAGTAGATACTAGTTTCCACCCACATGCTCCATCAGTTACAATGGTTCTCCATCTTCTTGGCAATTTTCTATGGTTTTTCGGATCCCAAACTTCCAGGGTCATTCTAAGTCCCTAAATGATGTTTTTTTATCCAAATTAGGGGTATGGGTTGCCACGACATGCTCTAGACCTAGTAAAAACTTGTGATTATTCATTAGTTCTTTCAAACAAGCTATAAAGTGCCCAAAACATAGATCATATGTAAAATTTGTGCCCCTAGTAATTCAATGTATCAACTCGCCACCTTGGGTCCCACAAATCCTTTTAGTGCTTCATCTCCTAGGGTTAGGTTTTTGGATTTTAGGATTTTTTTCCTCTTTATGCTTATAATAAAAAGGAATTTTTCAATCTCTTTGTAATCATCTCTTGTGAATGAGCATAGCTGACACATCTCTCTTAGAGATAAGCTACCACCATCTGAACTAGTTTGTATTGTTGTGTTGTTTACATTGTTTTTACAGTCCATTCATTAATAGAATTTAGTATTTATTGTACTCCAATTCTTTCTACAAAACATTTGTGTGTGTGTTTCCATTTTATATTGTTTTCTTCATTTCATTCTACAAACAATTCAGATTGACAAGCTCAAAAACCAGTCGATTGCTTGTTAAGATTGGTGTTTCTTATTATATTTTTTTATCTACTTTTCACTCCATCAAAGAAGTTCTTATTCATCAATGGGATATTTTTTTTAAATCCCTCTTTTGAATCCTTTTTGTTATTTTTTATTAGAAATAAAGATAATATCTTACACTGTAGAGTGATCACCACTACAAGTACATCTAACAAAGTAACAGTGGTGAAATAGAAGGATATAACCATGAATCCAAAGAATCAATACAATCACACTAATAATAATAATAAAAGGGGTCCCAAACCCTCTCATCCAACTCCCCCTCCCAATGGTGATAAGGTAACCAAACCAAAAGGAAATAATACTAAGATATATTGTATTTTTTGTGATAAATAATAAATATGGTCGTATGGATTCTAAATGTTTCAAGTTGGAAGCCTTAAAAGAATAAATGAAAAAGTGTAACATCATCCATGATTCTATTAGATTCTGACAGGAAGACCTTGAGGAAAAAATGGTCTTCACATATATTGCACAAGAAAAATAAGAGAAGAATAATTGAAGAACAATATGAGAAATATCCCATTCATGATTATTCACATTATGGGTGAATATATAGTACACCCTCGATGAATAATTTGAATACCTACTCAGGTAGTTGAATCTACCAACCTAGACTGACTCTAGAGCTAACTAGGAGTGGGAAAATCACCATTATAGATAACTAGTACAAATGCATATCACTAAATCAGTTAATAACCAATTACAATTAGTTACAATCAGTTAACTGAAGGGGGTAGGTGAACAAAGGTGCCTATATTCCCATGAATCATGCAAACTGGCGCTAGAGACACTAGAAGTCATCTAACTGGTGGGAATCATAGTTTAACTAAGGAGAATTAATGACCTACTAGAGTCAACTGCTGGACACTGCTGATGGAACTCCAATTGGGTTCCTATAAAATAGGGATTGGTCCCTGAATCTCCAAAATGCATGCATACAGGTGCAGTAACTGGCATATATCCACTAGTTATGTCCCCCATGCACTGGTGAAGTGATGAGACTCCTAAGCTAGGTAGATGAATCAATTATACTTTATGTGGTCAAAGGAGACAAAGGGAGGATTAATAATAATCCTAATAGAATCTTCTTCTTCTAACTATTCTACTCATGGACATATAATTTATGCTTTCTTTTTCCTTCAATGCATAATCTACTTATCCTTCTAGTGAGTGGCCTAGTGATTTTGGTTCATCTTATCATATTTCCAAGGATAAATCCATTTTTCCTTCTCTTAAAGAGTGTAACGCCAAATATACATTTGTTGGTGATGATATATATCTTAGTGATGTAGGGTTTGTAGTGATTCAACTAGATGATGGTCATTTCAATGATGTATTATGTCTTCCAAGTATTTACTATGATATACTAGATTAGTCATTCATGTGAAGTTAAACTAGTAGATATTTCACCTCATCAAGTTGTAATAAAGGATTTAAAAGATCCTAATCATGTCCTAGCAACTAAAATTGTTGATGATATTACCAGGTTGTACAGATTTGAAAATTTCAAGTAATAATATTTTCTATTAATCTTGAGAAAACTTCGGCATGAGTGATTTGGTCATCTAAACTATCACTCATTGTAGCTTATATTTAATCATAATATGCTGATTGGTGTTCCTCTCATTTTGGCAAAGATTATTTTTGGAAAGAAAAAAAATTCTTGGAAAACATCAATGAGACAATTTTCACAAACATGCCTCTTAGCATGCTTTGTCCCCCTTATAGCTTATTCATATTGATTTTTGTGTTTTTATCCTTTCTTCTTCTTTCTTTTGGTTCAAGTACTTTTTAAATTTCATTGATGACTTCTCTACATGCACTTAGGTTTATTTCTTAAAATTTAAGAGTGATTTTTTTTTCCATGTTTTTTTCCTACAAGGCCCTTGTAGAACAACATAGGAACATCAACTATAAGAGCTAAGAACAAATAATGGAGGAAAATATGTTAACAACAAATTTACAGCTTACTTACCTATAAAGGGAATTCATAATTTAACATATTGTTCCGTACACACCACAACAAAATGGTGTTGCTCCAAGAAAGGATTACGCATTAAAGGAAATGGAAATTGTATGATCAAATATAAGGGATTAATTCCTTGTTTTTTGGTGAAATCCATTAATTGTGCTAATTACATAGTTAATCACACTCCCACAAAGACTTTAAAATATATAATACCAAAAGAAATATGAAGTAAAATTAAATCATATGGAGTCCACTTTCATGTGATTTATAGTGAAGCATGGGCTCACATTCCCGATGAGAAAAGGAAATCTCATAGCCTAAGAGTAAGAAGTGAATTTTGTTGGATATTATAAAGGTGTAAAATTTTATAGGTTCTTCAACCTCATTCCAATGAATTTATTACTAGGAAATATGTTAAATTTTATTAATATCTCTAAGCTTGTGATCCTAAATTGGCATTTCTGTCATCTTTACCCTACGAGCGATCTTTGGTGATTGCACCATCTTTTATACCCAAATTTGATACTAGTGATCCTATTCTAGTTTATTTTTTAAATGATTAAAGTGAGGATGAAAAACCACCTTCATCTTCCCATTTTCATCCAAATGGATCCAAACCTACTCTAGCACCATATCTTCCTAAATGGGTATGTACAACATAAGAATTAGTTGGTGATATTTTCAATTCTCCTTCAAACTAGTGTTGTACATACTCATAGTTATAGTGAGCCTCTCTTTTGGATCAAGTTTTAGATACTTATGAAACAAATACATTTGTAGAAGCTTCTATCCATCTAGATCGGGATTCAACAATGAGTTAATAATATTGTTCCTTAATGCACAACAATAATTCATATCATGTACCTCTTTCAAAGGACGAAAACTTTTCATATGTGAATGGGTGTATAGAACTAAATATGCATCAAATGGAACTGGTGAAATAAATAAGGCGCAATTATTTTCCAAAGGATTTTTTCAAGTAGAAGGGTTTGATAATAATGAAAAAATTTCACTCGTAGCCAAAATTAATTACATTCACCTTGTTATATCCCTTGTTGTGTGATATAAATGGTAGGTACATCAAATGGATGTAAAATTTTCCTCCTTGCATCGGGATTCACAAGAATAAATTTATATGGGACAGCCTCTTGTCTATGTTCAAAATGACTCCATCTTCGTTTTTCAAATTGAAAAATGTCTTTATGCCCTTAAGTAATATCCTAAGGCTTGGTATGCTAAAATGGATATATTTATTCTTGACATCTATTTTTCTAGATGTCATTATGACCCTAATATCTATAACAACAAACCATGTAACTATTTCATAATACTTTTTATTTATTTCAATGACCTTATTCTCAGGAGTACTGACCCCAAAACTTTAACCCATTTGGAATCCAACCTTAGAAGAAATTGGAAATGATAGAGTTAAAATATTTGCATTATTTTTGTGTCCTCCAAGTCTTGAAAACCATGGAAGGAATTTTCCTTTTTCAGTTTAAGGTATGTATGTGACCATATTCCCTATTTTCTAATGGAATATTGTAAATCAACCCCATCTTCTGCTAGTTTATAGTCAAATTTGTTGCCACCTTCAATACACACAAAGTAGATTCCATGCCACTTGGTACTGTCATTTAATTGGTATCCTTTTGTATTTAATTCATAATGGTCATGACATTTCCTTTATTGTTAATATTGTTTCCCAATATATACAAATGCACCATAAAAGCCATTGGAAAGAAGAAAAAATGATACTTTAGTATATCCAGGGTACAATTTAATTTAAGGTATAATACAGTTTAAGGGGGCTCCTTTATTGGTTGGTTTCACTAATTTTGATTGGGTTAGTGACCCTGATGATTGGAAGTCTACTACAAGTTATGCTTTTAGTCTTGGTTCTAGACCTATCACTTGGGATTGAAAAAAAGAACAAGCTCTTTCTCTTTATTTAGTAGAAGTAAAGTATCAACTCATAGCTATTGCAAGTCAAGAATCCTTGTGGATTAAATAGATTGTTTTGATAGTTTGGATTATAGTATATCAAGTTCCAAATTTTTTCACAAAGTATCTTACATATGTGAAGTTTTCCCATACTTTGATCTATATTAAGAGTCCAGGAAGTTGTCATTAAGGGTGGTGGGGCTCTAATGGGTTCTTCCTTCTCCTATTGTGTCACATTTGTAAATCCTTCAATTATATCCCAAGTTGTTCTCAAAGGGGGGTGCTAGGATATTTAGACATTGAGGAGTTACTTAAAATCAGCATGGTCTAATGTGTCTTTAGGTAAAGTATGGTACTTTGGTGTGTATATTTAGTATGTATTTATACTTATGTGATCCTACTATCATGATTCACCCTAGACATAAATTTATCCAAAGGTCCAACTTCTCCTCAATACTAATAGCTATATTGATCCATAGATTACAACCTAATTAGTACACCATTTCTATTTAAAGAACATGGAGGGTTGTTTTATAATGATCAGTTGTGAGAAAATCATACATAAAATATTATCCTTTGGCATTAGTATATTGCCTCAAGTGTATGCATTCCCTCAAGTTATGGTTTATTTCCCTCTCTGATGGTTTTAACCACGTAATAAATTGATGTGATGATCTTTGATATTTTTTTACGATTGGTTACTTAAGGTGTTCAGTATTTACGGAAACACCCTATTATTTTTAACATAACATGCCTTCTATGTTATTTATATATTCCTTCTTAAAGTTGTAATAGGTTTTTTGAAGTTAGATGTGGAATAGTACATAGCCATTGTATGCATGGAATTTTATACTATGATTCTTTAAGGAAGAGATGCTTGTTTGGTTCAAATAGATATGAAAAAAAATATCACAAACATGATCTTGAGATCAATTTCTCTCTCTTGGATAGCAATATAATCATGTTGAAGAGGCATGTAGGAATAGGCATAGACTTATCCATAGGTAGAAAATGAACCTTCCATTAAGCTCTAGTCAACCTTGCCAAAGATGTAAATATGGTGTTCTTAATATATGTGAATAGAAACATTGAATATGGGGAATCAAAACTTTGGATCGAAGGAGGAACTCCCCCTGTGCCTCTGGAGGTGCTTGGAATAGTATCCATGATTATTAAATATGATGTCCTCTTCATAGAATAAATTATTGAATATTCGATAGTGTCTACGATCCAAAATGATCTCATTATGGTTCTCAAGGTTTGTTGGTGCAATGCAAGACAAAAAAATATGTGATACAGAAGATAACCTTCAACTACACTCTTTGTTTTTCAATAGTAGGGGCATGGTACCCTTGAAAAGGGTTATCATTAGAAGTGTTAGTGAGTATCGTGTGTGTAATGTGTCCTATCCTATTATACTGGTCAAAGGTCCCAAAGAATGCTAGAAATTGGATGGTAAATTATTTATTGGTGGGGATATGTATGTTATTATTTGTGTAAGTATTTGTGTCATTTATGCCTTCTTTTCATTATTGATTGATATATGGTGTTTAATGTATGTGGTTTGTATTTTATATTAGAGAATGACTTGTATGTAACATTGGAGAACGTTTGTATAATTAATCTTTATAATCGAATGATTCTTAATATTTGTACTTCACATTCCATTGATCTCTACTATGATATCTTCACCATTATTGTTTTCCATATGGGTTTATATATGTATATATAGGTAGATTCCATCATCCTAACTAGTCCATCCAAAATTCCAATCTATAATTATCCAAAAATGATAAGTTTTATTTTTTAATTTAATGTTATGGTTGAAGATAGATACTTGATGTTCCAAATATATTAGTAAACATACCATGTTGTGAGGCACTTAGATTATTGTATTTGTGAGAAGGTTTTGGATTTAAATATTAAATTTATGTAAATGCTTTATGCTATGAATGGACTTTGACGCACCTTCATGGGAGCCCAGAGAGAAGACACTAGAAACCCAAAAATAACATAGGATTCATAATTGATGATATACATTGGGAAAGGCCTAATATTTTGAATGATAAAGGTAAATAAACAATGGTTTGCAATCCTTTATATTTTAAAATAAATTTCGATAAAAATATAGTAATTTTCCATATAGATTTTTGCAGTTATCATGAACATTTACATCTCATATCCAATATTATAGATAACAACCAAAACATATATATATCATGCTCACCCATAATAAATAGATAGTACAATACAAGGAAAAGACTCTATAGTGGAGGTTATAGAGGAGGTTTTTAGTGTTACAATATTGGCCAAAATTGGCCAAAACATCTCCACTACAACCTCCTCTAATGGTGCCAGATGGTTTGGTGGAGGTTTTTGTGGAAACTTATTATAACACAAAAAACTCGATGACCAGAGGCTTTAGCGGAGGTTTCTTCATCGGTCCGCTTTATTGATATAAGTGCACCATTGCTAACACTGTACAAAATGCATCAGTTCATTTAAATACAAACTAGCACTAGTGTGTACCTAATTTTAATAGTGTCGATGCTTTATAACATTATATGCACTATTTCTTTCTAAGAAATACCACATCGATGATTCTGAACTACTCTAAGTTATGTGTTGGTGTTATAAGGGAAGGAAAATGCACCAGTAAAAATTAATGTTACATTGATGTTCATTGCTCATTTACATCCTATAGTGTGGTTACTATATATTGGAGCATCGGTTCCTCCTAGGAAGCAATTATGTCCATTTATTTGACCATTTCTTTGTACACATTTTTAGACATCCCTACTGGCATATTTTGGATATCACCTCATCCATCGCCTGGATTTTCATAATATTCCTAAAAAAATAAAATGGCGTTAAGCTATTTTTACGTCGAAGGCCTTTTATATTGAAAAGAAAAGTAAATATAGCAGAATTCACATGAATAAAGGAATTATGTGTAGTAGTATATACATATTCTAGAAAACCATTTTAGGAATATTACTTTTTGAAGGGTTATTTTTAGTTGTATATTTCTCGATTGCAAATCTGGCATATCTCATTGACCATTCCTCTAGAAATGCTTCTTGTAGTTTAGATATAAACTAATTCTTGGAATCATTGGATTTATTTCTATACTATAAGTGGAAAGTACATCTATTCTCTCTTTCCACTATATCCCTCGTAGCTTTATAAAATAAATCTCTTCCAGTACCACTCCAAATGAGCTAAGGACCAATTCATTATCATTTACCTCTTCCATCAATTTTTTTCTTATGATGGCATTCCCTTCTATTGCTGATGTTTGTCCATACAGAACATTCAACATATGTGAAATAGATTGTTTGAAACATGTTAGTGAATATTCTTAAGTACATTATTACTGAAAATTGAAAAGAAAAACTCATATTGTTTACTATTTTATTCACATAATTCAACCCTATGCAACTTTTTCATCAAGGTTTTATGCTCTTCTATACTTAGATTGCAAAGAATATTATCGAGCTTCCTCATTTTTTGGCTCTGCGTGATAGACATTAACCAATGTATATTAGTTAAACTTACATATAATTCAAACATATTAATTTTAAACAAAAATTACAAAGAGCTTGCATTCTTCACTTCTTTGGATGTGCTCCCATCACATCAATTAAAAATATTGTTCATTTATCTCTTATCAGGCATATTCGATCAATAAACAACATGTAACATTAAGTAGAGAAGCTATTAAATACATTATAAATTACATAAGTTCCACCTAAAATAGTAGTCTTCCATATCAGTGTGCTTTATGAATACAAATGCATTGATACATTTACGTCAAGAATGCACTAGTGAATCATAGTTGAACACGTCGATAATGAAAAATAAATTAAAAATTTAATCCACTTCTTTTTTTTGTGATATTCCCTAAAAAAATTAAAATAATTTATAGTCGAATGGTGTGCTATTATATAATCACAATGGTGTGTTATACAGAAAAGAACCGCACTAAAAAATGTAAAATCATTATTTTAAAAAAAGAACTGACATGGAAAGGATTTGTGATTTGATGCAATAAGTGGTCACGTTGCATTAGATGCACAATTCCATACATATAGAGCCACAACCCCTTTAAATCTAAAATTCCTAAAAAGAAAAACCCAAATTGTGAATAATAGAGGAAATCAAGCTCTGATGTGAAATTTTGCAACCACATAAAACAAAAGGAAGCAACAACAAAGCAAGGGTTCCAGCGTAGAAGGTAACTATGAAATATTTTATTGTTTCTCGATTTATTTTAAATATTGATAGGAACTTAAAGAAATCGTGCATTGATATCAGTAGTAAGAATTTACATACTTGAAATTTATACTATGCAGAGTTTTTTGTGATTCACCATACCTTACAAATTCTGATATTCAGAATAATCTAGTTGCTCCATACTCCTTCCTAGTAAGTCTCTCTTGCAGAACTCTCCCCTCAAAATTTGGATAAAATAATGAAATAGTGATTAGGTTTTTTTCTAAAACACTTTATAAAATTAAAATTTTGGAAAAGAAATTCCCGCTCATTTTTCAGCTCATGGGAAAAAAATCTTGTGCATTTTTTCATGATTTTCCACATGTCAATGTGCTTATATACATGCGCATCGATGTGACATAAGAGATTACATGTCATTCACAGATAAATTCGTATATTTTTTCTTAAAAACCGGTGCTCCAATAAGATATGAGTGCATCGGTGTGTTAAATGTTATGAAGTGCACCGCAAGGACATAAAAAAGAAGTATAAAAACCTAAAAAATCATTTCCATGATGCGATCTATGGCCATCAATGTGGCTGAATTATAGTTTGAAAATTGCACCGGGTAAACATAAAGTTGAAAACTTTATAGGTGTTTAAAAACCATAATTTTGCATTGTGTTTTCCATTCACGGGTGTGCTTTTGTAAAATAAGTGCACCGATGGAAATAATATTGAAAATGGATATTTAAATATCCGCTATCAAATATAACAAATATTTTATTTTGTGGATATTAAGGATAGTATGGAAGTGTTTTATACGCACCGGCGCATTTAGTTTTTAAGGACGCATCAGTGCACTTGTATTATTAAAGTACATCGGAGTAGTTAAAAATCCCTATAAATGTATCTTTTAACATAAAATGATGTATTCATCTCAAATGATCTCTTAGGATACAACCACATCAATTACAATACTTCATAGTATACATATGTGTAACACCCCCATTTTGACCCTTGGAATATATTGGCTTCATATGTAAATATTGTGAATATTTGATGTATGATTCTTAGTATGGAGCTCAAGGCCAAGGCCCCACTAGTGAATGGTTGGCTTATAAAGGCATAAATTTTATATTGTTGAACATGTGATGGTAAGCCATGGAAAAATGTAAAAACCATGTAATTATATATAATGCAAATAAAAGTCTAAGACCTGGCTATGGAAGCAACTAAAATGAGGGGCTTATGTTTATCCGCTAGGGAGAGGAAAGGGGTTTATGTGATTAAATCCTTCGTTTCCAAGTGTCATATTGAGAACCCATGTTCCATAAATGGTAAGCAACTACTCAAGTGGAATTCCTTGTTGATATTAATTTTTTTTGTAAGAAGACAACTGAGAAATCATCTCATGAATTTAATGGAGCATGAGCTCAACCCAAAAATTCGTGTGGCCAAGTATGGGCTCCGTTTTGTGTACCTAGAAGTCAATTTTCCTCATGGGGATTCGTTTCCCTTCATTCCCATTCCATTTTTAGCCAATCAAACTCCAATTTTCAGGGAGTTATGAATTCCCAGGAGTGAAAAATAGTAAAAATAGTAACCAGATAAAAAGTCATGTTTTAGAGTGTCCAAATGCACAAAAATTCACGTGGGTTGTGAAATCCAGTGGGGAATCCATAGACATAATCCTTGGAGTTAATTTCAGAGTGTTAAAAAATAAAATAAAAACTATGGAGAAACACAGATTTGGGAGCCTAGAAATTGAATTCTGTGGCTACAACTTATTGTGAGTAGTAATTAAAAAATACAAGAGAGGACTAAAGTCAGAGAGAGATCAGAGGTCGGAATTGCTTGATAAATCTAGTGAAGGAAAGAAAT
The DNA here is from genome assembly GCA_001517045.1 of Pseudotsuga menziesii. Taxonomy (NCBI): domain Eukaryota; kingdom Viridiplantae; phylum Streptophyta; class Pinopsida; order Pinales; family Pinaceae; genus Pseudotsuga; species Pseudotsuga menziesii. The sequence continues at coordinate 138,698 of LPNX010142313.1, forward strand.
ATTTGAAGGCTTAGTATCTTGGACCTTTCTATGCCCACCATGAATACTTAGGAAAGAGGATGTCTCGGAAATATTAAAGAAACATAGCTAGCAAATCCAAAGCATACTTAGGATGAGAAAGGAAGATCTGATCAGACATATGCTAGACCTATAGACCTAAAAAGTAATGTAATAGACCTAAGTGTCTCATTTCAAATTAATACTTTAGATCATTCTTTAATTCCTGGATTGAGAAAATGTGGCTAGCTATGAAAATCAGATCATCCATAAAAAGAACTATGAGAACATCATCTTCGAATAATTTAACAAACAGATTTGGATCAAACCTATGTTGCTTGAAACCACTTTTCAACAAATGAGTTTCAATTTTCTCATACCAAGCCCTAGGTGCATGTTTAAGACCATACAAGCACTTGTTCAACTTGCATACCAAACTTGAATTTTCAAAGGTGATGGAACAGGGTGGTTGTTACATATAAATTTTTTCACGAATATCACCATTTAAAAAGGCACTCTTGACATCCATTAATAGGGTTTTTCCTTTCCATGCTTCTACATTATATCTTCTTCGGCATTAGGATACTTAAATATCTTGGTATACTTTCTTTAGCTTCATCACTCCAACTATCTTGATAGCTTCATAAGGCACCTTGACTTGCATTTTTATGCTAGGGTCTACTTGGGATACTTATGTTGAACACCATTAGTTGTTTCCTTTTCATGCATATGTGTTTGATCTTCTTCAACTCTAGCACTTTTATTATCCTAAAGACAATTATGCTTGATTTAGCCTTTTACATTCAAGCACTAGTCTTTTTCTAGAACACTTGTGATGATTATTGTTAAATTTTTTACTTTTGTGTCTACAAAAAATCCTCTTCAGCATTAGAGTATTACAATAGCACATTATTTTATTGCCCTCTTGTATACATGCATCTTGGGTCTGATTTGGAGCAACTAGTGAGGTTTTAGCTCTTTTCTTTAAGAGGTAAATCAACTCTCCTTGATTGTCTCAACAATTCTTGTTGATCATCCACTGATTTTTTCCTTTAGAGCATAAACTTTCTAGACAATTATGATAGCAACCCCTTTTGCTTCCTTCATATATATGTCTTTTATGATGGGATGTCATCTTCACACATGTTTGTTGGAGCACTAGTTCTTAATTTGTTTGGAGCACTCTTATGGATCTTCAACACTTCCTTGCATTGCTGTCAAATTCTTCTAGCATTAGATTGTTATACTCTATACCATGTTTTGGAGACAATTCATTTCTTGCTTGCTTAACATCTACATATTTGGTCAAGTTTGGCATTCTATAAGTTGGCTTTAACAGGGTAGGCTTCAATTCCTTCTTCAATCTCATTTTATTATTTTATTAATCCTTCAATCATATTCCAAGTTGTTCATAAGGGTGAATGTTAATGTTTGAATTATTGAACCATTGATCTACACGAAATGAGTGCAATTGAAAGGTATAATTGTGCAATTGAGTGGAATGAACAATGTACACTGAACAAGAAAATTTTCAGATAAAACTGATACGAGATGATTAGTAAATTACAACATTATCTTCATTAATACCAGCAGTATACAATGATGTTACATAAAGGAGAATTCGAATCATGTGGATAAGATTCGATTCTACCAACTCAATCATGATTGGCTGGCTAACTAGAAGTGTTTAAACCACTATCGAATCTCACTAGTCTAACTCCAGATGTTTAATTCAATCTCTCAATCAGTTAAACCAGTTAAACTGATGAGGAAGGTGAGAAATTATGCCTACCCCCATGCATCCATGCAAGACTGGCGCTAAATGAACTGGAGGACATATAAGTGAATGTAACTGGAGAATAACTTAGCATAACTACCTACCAACTACAACCAACTGATGGATGTTTGTGGTAGCACTCGGAGTGGCTCCTAAAGTGTAGGGATTGGCACCGGTGGCACCCACATGGCACACTGATGGCACCAATGGCACCAGTGGCACCAAACTCTAGAAAATGACTCCTAAGTTAAGAAAATGATCTAATATACTATAGCTGGACAAGGGAGGATTATAAATCCTAACTTGGACAACTGTGAGCCCTGGAAACAAGGCCAAAATTAACCCATTACAATCTAAAACAAATAAAATATGCTTAATAAACCGGGGAAATAGGGGAAAACCTCATGGTAACCCCCCCCCCCCTCATAATAAGCAGGAACAAGAAATGCAAGCTATTCTTAGGAGAAAAAAACTTCCTCTTTAGGAAATAACTTGCAAAAATTCTGGTGCAATTTGCAGCAGAATGGTTCTTTTGTGCAGCAGCAGCCTGAATCTATGCATGTGAACCTCTCAATTTCCTTCTGTTCTTATGAATGTAGTATGTGTTTCTTCTTGCTGGAGGAGGAAGGGAATGATCAATTTTATTCTTCTATGGACCAAATGGTTGATCATTCGCTATCGTCAAGTAGAACTTTCCTAGAACCTTGTTGCACCACTCTATAGGGAGTGAATCTGTGTGTGTGTGTGTGAGAGAGAGAGAGAGAGAGAGAGAGAGAGAGAGAGAGACAGAGAGAGAAACATGCTCATTTTGATACTGGGACCTTGTTCTCCTTCTGTCTTCCGGATTCCCAGCACCATCCCCAGCTGCAGCAATGAGCTTTTGGGCCCATTTAGGCTTAGGCCATTGATTTGGGATAGAAGATGGATCTGGATCTAGAATCTCATGAGGTTCAGCCTCAATACCAAGATCATGTCAATCTTGTTCCTCTTCATCTAAATCTAAAACATGTGACAAATCATCGTCATCAAAAGGTAGTGGAAGAGTGGTTATACCTTTTTATGCTTCGGATGGTGGTAGATCAAACAACTAATCTTCTTAAAACTAAACATTGTGCTCAATGAAGCATTTCCTAGTTGCAAGTTCCATCAACTTATATGCTTTTGCATCCTCTACATATCCCAACAGTATGCATTCGCTACTCTAGGCTTGGAAGGCCTTTCTCTTATCAGTGGGTATTCTGGCACAAGCTTTGGAACTAAAAACTCTCAAGTGAGAGACATTGGGCTTATGCCCATGCAACACTTTGAATGGAGTGGCCGCAACCACTAATTTATTAGGCACTCTATTATGTATGTATGAAGCACAATTTACAGATTCTGCCCAAAGAGGAGGAATATTTTTGGCTTGGAGAAGACAGGTTGCCATCTCCTTCAATGATCTAATTTCACTCTCAGCCACACCATTGTGTTGTGGTGTGTATGGAACTGAGTGTTCCATTCGAATCCTCTATGATTCACAATAATGTTGAAAATGTATTTTAATGTATTCACCTCCATTATCTGTTCTTATGGACTTGATATTTTTCCTAAAACTATTCTCAATCAAAGCTTTAAAAACTTTAAAATTTCCAAATTCTTCTTATTTTTGTTTCATGAAATATACCCAGCAGAACCTAGAACAAACATCAATAAAATTAAGGAAATACCTAGAACCATTAGTTTATGTTGTAGGAACTAGTCTTGACACATCACTGTGTATCAAATAAAGTATAGAGGAAGCTCTATGTTCCTTCCCAACTTCATACCTCTTCTATGGATGCTTACCTACCAAGCAACCAGGACATAATCCATATGATGTTTGGATGATAGGAAAGCCTTCAACCATTTTGTCATTGTTGAGTTGCTGAAGATATTTGAAATTGAGATGCCCAAATCTCTCATGTCATATCTTGATGGTGTTGTTAACATGTGTCAATAGAGTTGTAGGAGGTGAAACAGAAAAAAAATGAGAGAACTCATAAGCCTTTGTGGCATGATTTGAAATCCCTTTCGCTATGATATTTGCAATAGTTTTTTTCTATGATTTAAATTGAGTCAGAGTCGAATGTAAATCTCTTGGGAGAGCCTGTATGGGTCATCTGATAAACAGACAACAAATTTGTTTCAAGAGAGGGCACATAGAGAACATTCTTGAACCCACCATGCTGGATTTTAATTGAACCTCTCCCAACAACTGGGATTTGGGAGTCATATCCCATGTGAATTCTAGGTCCTCCCGATAGAGTGAGAGTGAAGAAGGATTCCTTGGAGGAAACCATGTGGTTGGATGCTCTAGAATCAATCAAGTAAGATTTCGACTGAGTAAGGCATGGCATCTCTCAATATATTTTGTCGATGGTATAGCATCATACTTCTTTTCTCCTTATGGAAGGGCAATGTTGTTATGTTCAAGAAGGGCTTACAGTTGATCAATATTCTTCTTCATGCACTGGCTTTCAGGATGAAAGGCCCTCATACAATAAGGACACTTAGTATTTTCAAACTTTTTCTTGTTCTTGGAACATGAGGCTCCTTCCAAATAATTCTGACTTTCTTTTGGCTTCGAATCAAAGGCTTTGGGCTCCTTCCCCTTGTGCTTCCCTTTAGCTTATGCATTGGTTGAGTTCAACATCACAAGAGCTTGATTCTTAGAAATTTGGAGGACTCCCATTTGAACCAACTTATCCTTCTCTTGTATTAAATACTCGGCAAATCCATCTATTGAAGGCATCTTCCAATTGGGGAGGGAAGCTCTTTCGGAATGGAAGGTAGAGACGAAGATAGAGTACTCAGGACCAATTTTGTTGAGCACAGATAGCACAAGCTGCTCATCCTTCCTCTATATTTCGCATTGCTTACACTGTAGTGTTAGAGACTTGAATTTTGTGAAAAACTGATGGATAGTTTCAAAATTGTTGGGTTGCAATGCAATTAGCTCATTCTCTAATATGTGCCCTCGAAGCTCATCTTGTTTTCTAAACAATAATTCGAGCTTCTCCTAATATTCTTTAGGATTATTCAATCCCTCAAGGTGAAAGTAGAGATCCTGGGAGATGTGAGTGGAAAGGAAGCCAAATGCTTCATCCAACTAATTCAATAACTTATTTTTCTCAGTAGGATGATGAGGTTCTGTCTCTTTGCCCATAGTCATCCTAAAAAGGCCAAGCTTGCACAAGGATACCTGCATATTTACCCTCCAATCAACATATTTCAAGGGTGTAAGGATACGGGGTACAAGATCTAAGGAATCCATCAATTTTCCTTTCGAACAGACAATTCTTCAATCAAGCTACGTAGTACCTATAAGTATTGCTGGAAAATCTAAAAACAATTCTCTATCATGTCAGAATCAATTCTTCCATCTTGACATGTACACTTTCTCAAGGTTTGCCGCACCTACAGATACTTCTTTGGACGAATCCAGAGTTAGCAATGCACACTTTGCATGATTTATGTGGAAACCCGACTGCTTCTGGTGTACGATGGAGATTAGACAGACTTGTTGTTAGCCTGAACAAGGCTCTAATACCATGTTTGAATTATTGAACCATTGATCTACATAAAATGAGTGCAATGGAAAGGTATAATTGTGCAGTTGAATGGAATGAACAATGTACACTAAACAAGACAATTTTCAGATAAAACTGATAAGAGATTATGAGTAAATTACAACATTATCTTCATTAATACCAACAGTATACAATGATGTTACATAAAGGAGAATTCCAATCATGTGGATAAGATTCAAATATACCAATTCAATCCTGACTGAATGGCTAACTAGAAGTGTCTAAATCAATATCGAAGCTCACTAGTCTCACTCTAGATGTCTAATTTAGTCTCTCAATCAGTTAAACTAGTTGAACTGATGGGGTAGGTGAGAAATGGTGCCTACCCCCAAACAACCATGCAATACTGACACTAACTGAACTGGAGGACATCTAATTGAATGTAACTGGAGCATAACTTAGCATAACTACCTACCAACTACAACCAACTGATGGAGGTTGGTGGTGGTATTCGGAGTGGATCCTAAAGTGTAGGGATTGGCACCGGTGGCACCCAGATGGCACACTAATGGCACCAATAGGGCACACTGGTGGTACCAATGGCACCAGTGGCACCAAACTCTAGAAAATGAATCCTAAGTTAGGAAAATGATCTAATAGACTATATCTGGACTAGGGAGGATTATAAGTCCTAATAGTTAAGATGTTTCAACACTGGGAGTGTTTATAAGGACAACTTGGTCTTATGTATTTTTAGGCATATATTAATGTGTTTCTTTAATGTGCTTTTGTATTTTATTAATCTAACAGTCATTATCATGTCTTGCATGAGTGATCCAACTATTCAACATCTGTGACTTAAGACCCATTTGATCCATGATCTCGTTTTTAGGTTGAATAAATGTTTCCTTTAAACTCTCCAAAGTAAACATTTTACAAAAAATTTGTGTTACATAGGAAACATTGAAACAGAGAAACTTTGTTTGTTACTAGAATACCCAATGCAGATAAGACAAATAATCAATGTATGGATGTAAAATATATATATTTTATAAGATAAGTGATGATATTACAATGAGAAGGTTGCTTGTATAAATACCCATGATGGGTGCCCTTTCATAAAGAGACATAACCTTTCATCAAGGTGTCTCTTCGTTAAGAATTAGTTATTTAATTATTAGTAGCTATTAATGCTTATTTATTATATAATTTTGGTTCATTACATTTCCTCTCCCTTAGAATTGCTTTGTCCTCAAAGCACAATTATGGAAGACTTTATCCCCTTGTTCTTGCTCGTAATGTTTTCTCGTGACATTGTGTGTTGGTAGTTGTAACACTTGATGAAATAAGACGATACGTTCTTTTAAACATTGTGTGGAAATGTTGCATCATTTGTGAAGTCGCCCATCCAAGATCTACCTTTAATGGAATTGTTTGTGGATTGATTGTCAGGAGTTGTTGATTTTTTCCTTGCTTTTTTTAGGAATAATACTGGTAATTTTCCTTTTGATCTTATCATCTATCATAACGAATCTTGTAATTTGGATGGCGATACAGTACTCGAGTCATTTGTGAAGTGTTTACCAAAACTTCAACTTTTGGTGCTTCTAAATATTTTTGTAATTGCTTTTCAAAACCACTTCATGTTGATGCTTATAGCGATGTGATAATAAGATTGTTCTTTTGAGCCTTGATGAGCTTTGGATTGATTCCCTTTTCTAATGTTTGAATTTGAGCCTTTAATGACTTCTCTATTGTGCTAGTCATCGTTTCTTTGTCGACACTTGATCTCTTGTAATCTAGATTTTCTTGTAAAGATTTATTCTCCTGCTTTAGCTTCCTAACTTGTATAAGCATGTCCTGATTAACTTTCTTTAAGTGTAAGATTTATTCTTTATAGTTTGACTTGACGACGTCATATTGATTTTTATGTTCTCTTTCTTTTAAGTTTTTTATTTGCTCTAGCAATTCCTGATTAACCTTTTTTAAGGAAGAGATTTCTTTGTCCTTGCATGGTAATTCTTTTTGAAGATCTTGATTCTCCTCTTCTAACTCTTGATTGCGTTGAACCTTGTCCTTTTCCTTCTTGATTTACAGAAGTAATTTATGATTATGATCTTTTAGACGAGAGATCTCTTCTTCTTTACCTGCAATAACCTTGTCGAAATCCTTATGTATCGTCTGTATTGATTTCTCATTCCCCTACAACAACATCTTTGATATTTCTTTGAAGTCTTAAGATGATGCGACTTCTGATTTTGTCTTCATGTTAATGTCCGACAATGTGATTTTCTTCTTTTGTAGGGGAATGTCAGAACCTTCTTTTCAGCATTTAAGATAAAATTCCCCAATGTTTCTAACCATGGTAATCCCAAAATTATGTCTTTGTTACTACTCCACAAGGATCTAACTATGAATTACGAGACGTCAGTATAATCTCTTATGTTTAATTGGAAATTGCTTATTTCATAATCTTTTGTATTCCAAAAGTCTAACCCTTCACCTATATTTGACTCCGGAATTTCCAACTCATTAGCAAGTTCAACACTAATCTAATTATTATGTTCCATGGGAGCAATAGAAATAGTAATGGCTTTCCCTATAATTACTCCTTTTATTTGAAATAAAACTGAAGCATAAAATTTTGAAGTACTTGAAATCTTCCTTGTTTTTTGCTCTAAGAATCCATTTTTTTGTTGTCACAATGTTCGTCAATCTTCCTTCTTAAAATGCCTTGATTATGAATTTAATTAAAACTTCAACCCACTTCTTCAATGTGACTATGGGTAAAAATACCCTTATATAATTACTTAGGATTCACTAGTAATGGGATTGCTCTTATTACGCCGTAGGCGTTTTTTCTCCGAGGTCCTGTTTCTAGGCATAGTACCCAACTTCGTCATCCCTCCATCCAATAAGAAAGCTCCACGAGTTTTGACATGGTGGATGTGGTTTTGTGACATTCTAGTTTGATTTGCACTGAGAGAGGCGCCCAAGTATATAGTATCCCCAAGAACCTCAGTCGTGTGGCAAGCAAAAACCATAACTACAACCAGTAGCCTTTGTAAAAGGGTATTTAGATGCTTGTCCATGGCTATTCTTTCTCAAATTTACACTCTTTCGTCCAGTAAAACGATAACTAGTGAACTACAAGTATTCAAAAGCTTTTAAATCCTACAAATGACTGGTTTGGTCATGGCCCTCATAAAGGAAAAAGGACTTGCAGGCTCCTCTTTGACTATGGAGACTTCCAAGAATATCAGAAAGAAAGAGCCGACAAGGATAACTAATAAAACAAAAGAATCCTGAATTCCTATGTGATCCAGAGAAAACTATCCGCATTTCTAAATACCATGCCACTATGAAAGTTGAAACATCTCATCTGGTCACCATGAAACATATCGATTCATTAATAGTCCATCGCTTTAGGTTAATCATTTGCAAGTCAGAATAATATTATAATTTGATTATCTGACTATATTGGATTGTTGTCCACCCATAGGCCTTATTATTTTCGATCATAACCTAGGATCTACAAGTTTCACCACTACTCCTATCATAATATGTTAAATTATAGTAAGTGAAACCTCACGCTAGTCTGGTACAATCACATGGGTTTGCTCTAACAAGGTTCTGCGTGATGAATTTGAGGCAAAGCGGCGTGTGAAGCTGAAAATCATAAGGGGGTTGGAGCATGAGACAAAGCTTCAGCGGATACAAGTTAGAAGTATGGAAACACATGTATCTTTGGAGTTGTTACTGACATAGGGATGTGTGAAGTTGAAGAGAATGAGGGGGTTGGAGCAGACGACAAACCTTAAGTGGATAGATGTTAGTGGGTGCATTGAATTAGAAGAGTTTCCAAGTATGGAAACATTGGTATCTTTGGTGGTGTTGGCAGAGGGATGTGTGAAGTTGAAGAGCATAGGTGGGTTGGAGTATGTGACAAAGTCCACAAAAATATCCCCAAAGGGTATATATACTCATAAACTTCAAAGAGTATAAAAAAAGGAGTAGTCTAACGGGTCGACGATTTCGCCCGGCGTTAGACTACTCCGTCTACCCACCGTCACCGTCAAGGAGTCCCAGCGTCCCGAGTCCGGCTCATCAGCCAAAAGGTGGGTCCATCCATTGTCAGCTTCTGAACGCGATCAGGGTCCTCTGCTTCTCGTCGTCTTGTCGCCGCATCCAGCGCCCCCCGCAATTACTCCACCACCCCGCGGGTTGGTGGCCACTCCCTCGTCGACCCGAGCTGCAGTATCTGAGGATTCACTTCAAAGTCAAAGGCAAATACTCTGCATCCATCCCCTACCCCCTCCCGGCTTTGAACCAGACCTTCCGGCTGCTGCATCCATACTCTGGTTCAGACGATTCACTTCAAAGTCAAAGACAAATACTGAGAACGAGTTAAAGCTCTGAACGAGTTTCGCTGCATGTAAGATTTTTGCACCGAGATGTTTGTTTATGCTCAACCTTACAGTTTGATGTGCTACAGATTGTCTTGAAGTTTTTAGCTTCGCTGCATGTAAGATTTTTGCACTGAAATGTTTCGAGTACACACTTCATTCATCATCACGTCGCTGCATGTAAGATTTTTGCACTGAAATGTTTCAAGTACACACTTCATTCACCATTACCACACTTCATTCAAAGTTTTAAAAAATGGGTAGAAAAACATTTATGTGACAAGGAACCAAAATCAGGACACAACAAGGAAAGTAAAGAGCAATGTTACACATAAAGGAGATTCATATATACAGAACTGGTAGTGAGAGGGTTTGCAGAAAAACACATTTATGACAAGGAACCAAAATAAGGGACAAATGATAATTGATAAAAGAAAAGGTTGAAAGATTACGCAAACATGGTGCTCTAAATAGGCCCCATTAATTGTTGCTAAGAAACCATGTATACTAAATTAGTATAGCCTAAGCTGAGTGTAGTGTGGCATGAATTTTATAGTTGCTTGAATCTTGGAAGTAGTACTCCATGGAAGGTAAGTTTTGTTCCTCTTTTGTTCACATAAGCAATCCTTTAAGAGGGTAATTGCATAATGCTCTGTAATAATGTGCAAAGAGTCTGGATCCTATCGAACTGTGGCCCAACCCAGAGAAAAATGCAGAGATCTTCATTTAGGTGTGAAGACGCACACATAAAAGTCCATATATTCACACGTACATATATGCATCCAATATAGGTATGTGAAGGCATACGCTACCACATTTATACACATGGATTTGTATGAGACTTATAATTTTTAATGCAATGATGTATATAGGTATGTGAAGGCATACACTACCACATTTATACACATGGATTTGTATGAGATTTTGGGGCTCTTGGACAGCATTGTACAATAGATATTTTTGGAAATCGTCTTATGATGCATGAACAGACATATTATTTCACTGATTGAACTAATTTGGTAATGCACAAAGGAAAGTTTTATGGCCACACAACTTAAGCAATTTTCCAACCATTGATATCCCCAAGCTTCCCCTCTCTTATGCAGGAAAACGTAGTAGGAAATGATATTTTCGGAACTGTCATACATTCTAGACAGCAGCATCTTCAAGCCTACATTTATTGCAGGGAGCTTAAGCCTCATATGCAAGGGCAACAAGCCCTAGGCCATGGATTTTTGTATCCTTCCAATCTGATTTGTACTCTCATATTTCATATATTTTTCTGACTAAAGACAGCAAAGAGAGGCAGCAAAATTCTTGCAGATATCTATTGAAACTGCCCTCAAAACCGTCCTTGCTTCAGGCATGATGAATAATGTTGAACCATTGATGGGATACCATATGCCTATGTCAAAAATGGTGATTACATCGGCACCATCCAGCAGTAGATAGGACAACCTTGCAGCAGTACAAATCAACCTTGGCATGACTTTGATCTTCTCTCTCATGTGCATGATCCTACTTCAGCGTTTAGCCAAAGAGTAATGCAGTTCCCAGTCAATTTTTTATTGATGATGGATGTGTCCTTGTTTTGGTTTGTCACCAAGCACAAGGGAAAGTTTCATGGTCTTGATGAGCTCATCAAGTGGTTGCATTGGTTGTATGATTTCACCTAGCATCATTTTCTCTTCTTATAATAGGGTGGGATGAATAAGTTCTTTGAGAGCACTAGATAGGAGGAATAGGTCAAACATTATCAGCAGTAGATTTCATTTTGTGTTATTTTTGCAATCTTTTATGCCCTTTCATATAAAGCCAATTATGGGCAATTTTGACGTATAGGACATTTTATGTGATGTTTAGGGATGGAGGCGTATCCATCCCACTACATGTATTTCTTCTTTATTGAGATCTTATTCACAAGCACAATCAAGAGATTAACCTTAAGCTTGACCCGAGTGTCTTACAGAGAGGGTTCCGGGTTCTTTTTGTAAGATTGTCATTTTTGTTGTGGTAAAAATGAATTATCTATTAGTCCTTTGCAAACAACAATAACCTTTCAGCATTATGTGTTATGGACCAAATAGCCAAATAAGCATAAAAAAGACCAAATTCACTAATGTCAAGCCTAAATCAAGTGAATTTGGTTGTACTAAAATGTCAAGCCTATTCAGTTTTCAATTTCTCTTTATGTTGTACTAAAATTTTCAGTGCGGCTCATAGAGACATTTAATATAGTTGTAAGTCTTATTTTCTCTTTGTTATGTTGTTTAGATTGCTTGCTTGGGAATATGTATTGAAGCTAGTTATTCTTATTTTCATGAAATGGAGGATCAACTGGCATTTACTTGTGTTTTACGTGTGTTATTCTTATGTTCTACATTATGCTTTCTTGTGACATTTTTAAGGAATTTGATTTAATTGTTTAATTACCATCGCATCAAAAATTGTTTGTGTTTGTTTTTGTCTTTTCAAGTTATTCAAAAGAAGAACATACACGATGGTGAATAAATGGACAATGTGCATTGATGTGTCATGTTACTCCAATCCAGGACGAGCAACCATGGCTTATGTCATAGTCAACAATTCTTCTAATGAGGTTTTTCACAGAAAGTGGGATATATCTGCTAGGACAACAAACAATGAAGCATACTATATTGCACTTATTGAAGGGCTAAAATCAGCCCAAAACTATGGTGCAAATGACATTTCGGTCTTCACCAACTCAGAACTTGTGTGTAATCATACGAAAGGGGAGTATGAAGTTCGAAAAGTCAATTTAAAACCCCTCTATAAAGAAGCAAAAAACATTCCTGTTCAATTTCAATCATTTATGATAAATCACCACTCAGATATTAAAAGGATGTTGAGTGGTCTATTGTCCGGGACGATGTCTACTTTAGGGGAGAGTGTGAAAGATAAAGTGGTGTCAAAGTCTATTCCATCAAAATCTGCTGCCAAACATTGTTACAGCTCTGGAATATGTATATGTTTGTTTGTTATATTTTTTTTAGTGTCTGTCATGGTGTGGCTATTTCATTAAAGAAGAAGACAATATGTGCCTTATCCTGTAATGACATTGGATCGTACAATTTTTTGTTTTTTGGACGACAAGATCTTTTTTGCTCTTTCAATGGGAAAATGTAATGATAGAGAGATCT
>LPNX010142313.1:155271-228076 GCA_001517045.1 Pseudotsuga menziesii
TTTTTGGCTTGGAGGTGTAAATAACCTATCGGTTCTCCCTGCTTTAAAAGGGAAAATGATTCTGGAATGTTGAATCCATATGGGATTAGAAGATCTTTCTCTAGAAATACTTGCAAAATCAAAGCAGGGCAGAGGCCATGGCAAGACCAGGACCAGGACTTGGAATCGTGTTGTTTGCAATTCTTTTGGAACATGAGGTTGGCTGCGGCGACAAGACTGCGAGAAGCAGAGGACCCTGATCGTGTTCAGAAGCTGACAATGGATGGACCTACCTCTTGGCTGATGTGCCGGACTCGGGACGCCGAGACTCCTTGACGGTGACGGTGGGTAGACGGAGTAGTCTAACGCCGGGAGAAATCGTCGACCCGTTAGACTACTCCTAAAAAAAATACACATTCTTGATTAAGGTTAAGGTTGCAGAAAAAACTGATCTTGATTGAAGGGTCCTGTATCTTCTCGAAAAGTCTGAAATCTTCATTGGAGGCACTCAGACCATCTGCAAAAAACTGGTTGTCTTAAGAGATAATTCGAGGATGGAGAAATAGTGTTCTTGTAAGAGATGACCATCTTTGATTTCTCCCCATAACCCCGAACTTGTAGGGATTCCTTCAACAAGGAGTCTGCTTCACCATTCAATTCTTTGTAGGAGTATGCTTTGCATCCATGAAAGAAATGTTTAATATTTGTTATTTTATATAATCAAAGTATGGCCAAAATTATATAATCTATTTAATGACTACATTATCACTAAAACATCTTAGAAATCTCAACAAAAACATGAGAATAAGTCAACAAAAAACATCATATAAGATTGATTTGTTGAAAAAAACTTTATTTAACCTATCACAAGTGTGTGATGACTATCCAAGCAAAATAATGATGTCGTTAGCTAGATGAGCAAAGAGACGATCTTGCAATATCATCATATTTTTTTATAGCAAGAAAAAATAACAGAGATAGCGAGCAAGAATAACAAATGTCCAACATGTGATCTACTACATCACTCAACTTATAGTAGCGATTTGTTGTGATTTTGTCAGCAAAACCCTTCACCCAAATGCAACTTGTGCTTGAAGTGCCCCCTAAAAAAGTGTGTTGTGGCTACGCCTCACGCGAATTTAGATGCAGTTGTTGAAGTTGCATCTGTTGCATGAACCTCGACAAGGAGGGGCGGTCTTGGTTATGGGGAAACTGAGGCATTGGAAATTTGACTCATTCTAAACTAATCTAAATATTGGAAAAATCATTCTAATTCCAAACTAACAGAAATGGGCATAAAGGAAAGATTCTCACCTCATAATATTGTTCCCTAATTTATAAGAAAAATTACAATAAAATATATAAAAATGTACATCTTAAATATTTTGCTAATAATAAATTAAAATGAAGCTATGTCATGTAATCCAAACTTCTAAGAATTTGTTTGAACTTTGTCACTTAATCCAAACTTCTAAGAATTTTTAATTTTTTAACTAAAAATAACATGAAGATGGTCAAGGTTTTGTAATTTGTAAACTAATTGTTAAGCTAAATGTTTATTAAAATTTATGAAACACGGGAGTTATATCAAGGATTGCCAGGTATAAACTTTGCTTGCATATATATTTAAACAATATTACATCTCTTTTATATGTGTAGAAGTTTTACAAAAGCATTGAAGTCTCTCTTCATAAGTGGTTAATGTCATGCTTTTAAAGATGGACAAGTATAAACTTTGCTTGCATATATATTTAAACAATATTACATCTCTTTTATATGTGTAGAAGTTTTACAAAAGCATTGAAATCTCTCTTCATAACTTGTTAACCAAACATTAAAAGATAGAGTAGGTAATACATTGACAAACTTTAAAATGCTATATATTTTATTAAAAATGTTATATGTTATTTGACCTTATTTGATTCCTTAAATATAATGTTTTGTAAAAGCAAAAATAACACAAAACTAAATTTTTAAATAACTATTTATAAACTTTTAAGAGAATAGATATTAATTTCCATTTCTATACAACCAAAGATTGTGCATATTAGTGGAGATTGTTTGACTTTAACATGAATATAAATATTGTACTATACAATGGAGTGGTGGAGTTTGTTGGAAAACAAATAATTGAATTCAATTTTTTTTTTTTATTATATATAATGAAGTAAACTAGTGAACCGACGATATGCACCGATCGGACGATCGGCCGCGCGTGACCGGTCACGTCCGACGCGGCCGGTCGTCCGATCGGTGCATATCGTCGGGAAAATAGGTCCCGGCATATATAATAGGTAGTCATTATTCTACATTTTTGTATGTTGTATGGCAATATATATATATATATATATAAAGTTACATATTTGACACAAATGAAGCTAACCGAAATATTTTCAAATTACATTGTTGTTCACGTTTGAATTTATAGTTTTACACTAAAACACCAAATTATGCTCATCTCTTCCAAGCATTATAGGTTGGAACGTCTTTTTAAGGGGACTACAACTCTAGATCATGGTATTCTTGTACTTTCTTAAATTACCACTCAATTGTTTGCTAGCAAGGTTGGAAATTCACATGAATAACGCTTTTCAAAATTGTCATTTTTTACCAAATTCTAAAACATTTTTCACATTATAATCCAATTTGTGACAGTCTTCCTTGAGTGTTACACGTATTTGATGGTTACATTGACCTATAACGGGCAATTCAACCGTAAAATTCCATCACTGATTCGTAGTAACCCAAAAATTTTACTACATTTCATTCCTTTATCTCTTTGAAAGGGTTGAACATTTTCCTCATGCAAATACAAGTACATTGCAAGAAGGCTCATTGTATAGGTGTATGTATGTTCCCTCATGTCATTTTCTAAAACTTTAAATAACTATTAATATTTAAGCTTTTCAACTTAAACTTACCTAAGATTCAATGTTGCAAACATAAAGAATACAATACATGGTGTTTCGTGTTTCAAGCATATACTGTACAAGTGAACACATTTAATAAAGCAAACCCATCCAAATCCCTTCCAAGCTGTGTCTATGTGGGTATTTCTTATAATTTCTTTTTGTAATCTCTTTTTCTAATTTCTTATAATATTGATTTCATAAATTGTAATTTCTCAATCTCGTTTTATCAAAATATATTACAAGACTAGTAATACATTTACAATTGTTAAGTTTACATGTGGGTAGACATTAGATTGAAGGACATTTTTTTGGTGTGAGTCAACGCCCATTTTACAACAATACAACAGGTTGTGACTTAGTACATGAAACATCTTTTGAATGTGGAATTTAAAGTGACATGTTTACATGCATGTATACTTTCCATCCTAGGGAATGTGACGCATACAATATATTTCCCAAACACGTCACAAAGCATATGCCATATGTCGGTGGGAGAATAAAGCTTCAATTTGTATAATCCAAATTAAATTACAAAACTTAATGGATAATGATTACCTTAGGGATAGAATGGATGGCTCAAATTACATGGACTTGTCAAATGGATACAACAATTTTTATAAATATTTTTACCTATGTAATAATACAATTTCATCCACTTGGTATTTGAATACAACAAAATTTTGGAAATGTATAAAAATTTCCTTTAAAATTCCTCTTAGTTTCATTGAGCAACATATTAATTAGAGTGGATGAACTGTTAAATGTGCTTTTGCAGACTTTCTCATGAAATCAGTTGCACTGATGTCTACTTTTTTGGATTAAAAATATCTCAATTATTTCATAAGTTTTCTTGCAAAGATTTTTATTAAAACACCATATCATTTCTCAGGTCCATTCTGAATGGTTAAACCAAGTGTATATGTGCCTACTTGTTTGGCTTAAAAAATATCACAATTGCTTTTAATCAATTGGCTAGGCAATTATAAAGATCCCTGCTTCTCACAAAAAACTTTGAATTGATATCTTCTTTTTTTGTCCATTCGAAAGAAAAAATACCATTGTAGATCATTATGCGAACTTGGCATCAAAATTAGAAAAATGGAAACTATGGAAAAATGGGGGAGTGATTATTCTAAGCCACCTCCCATGATAAAGAATTTGAAATTAATGTTTGAAAGCCTAAGTCCAGGGAAAATTTTGTTAAATGCACTTTAACAACAAAGCCAAGTTGATATTCTCTTGTATCAACCCTTGTATTAAAATCTAATGTATTAATTTGTATACCCACCAGTGGCTGTGATTTTATTTTGGATGGGGATTGTCTTTTATATAGTCCATGATATACTATACCAGCAGTGATGGTAACTGTTATCCCTGCATGAGTGGTAATTATTGAATGATTGTATGGCGGCTTTGTCTTTTGTTGCTAGTCCAAGATACCAACAACAATGGTGGCAGCTCCAATTTTTTATATTTGATCTTTGGTGGCGATTATGTGATACCTCTTTCATAAATTAATGAATGACGGTTTAATCTTGCAGTGAATGCGATAAGAACTCCAAGTGAGCACAAAAATTGGTTAAGAAGTGATATTTTTATAAATTGACTGATATGTTATTCGCACGTTAAACCTTTTTCCTCACGGCAGCCACTAAAATGGCAAGTGTAGTCTGATTGTGTGTAATTGTGATTCTACAAGTGGATGTACGGCAGAATTAACGTTGTAGCAGCCTCCGTTAATGAGCAAGTCTAAACCTCGTGTTTTGATGGCAGTGGATCTGTCTTGTTGTTTTCTCTTCTTTTTTTCATCTTGTCCCTTTTTTTTCTTTTCTTTTCTTTTAATATAACTTGTGGATTTTAGATGGCCACAAGCCAAGATTGATCAAAGACCAAATTTGGACAAACTCCCAATTTAATTATTTGGCCAACATCCAGTATCAAGCAGATGCCCAAGAAAGGGCTCTGTTACAGCTGAAACAGAGAAACTTTGTTTCTTACTGGAATACCCAATGCAGATATGAAAAATAATCCATGTATGGATGTAAAAATATATATTTTATAAGATAAGTGATGATATTACAATGAGAAGGTTGCTTGTATAAATACCCATGATGGGTGCCATTTCATAAAGAGACATAATCTTTCATCAAGGTGTCTCTTCGTTAAGAATTAGTTATTTAATTATTAATAGTTATTAATGTTTATTTATTATATGTTCCCTTTATAAAACATGAACTTCATGCAAGGGGGCAACATGACCTTGAGAGGAACCATCACCCATAGTTTGTCAATAAAGTGTGGGGAGAAAGCAACTCCCAAGTCTACAATCAAAAGTAAAGTGGTTCAAAACCCCACAATAGAGTTTAAGAGGCCACAAACCCAATAGAAAATGTGGTATTGAACCAAATCTAAGTTCAAAAACATACCTGGAAGTACTTTGGAGCACATGCTAGACATTGATCACAAACCCAACAACTATAGTGCACTCATAGCCCTTTACGCATTCTCGAAGGTGAATCAAATCCATATATGTGGACCCTCCAAAAAGCTTGTTCACATGAATACCAAAACCAAGCATCACCAATCGCCAAAATACATGTATGCAACTCACTAGTGGTGTCGAGGGCCAATAAGCTAGAGAGAAGTACAAGCCGCAATCTGCACCAAAAGCCAACTTCATGCAAAACTACAAAACAAGAGCCCAAGACCAACACAAAGAACCACCAACAAGAGAGTCCGTAAACACC
Source organism: Pseudotsuga menziesii (assembly GCA_001517045.1). NCBI lineage: Eukaryota > Viridiplantae > Streptophyta > Pinopsida > Pinales > Pinaceae > Pseudotsuga > Pseudotsuga menziesii. The sequence continues at coordinate 160,910 of LPNX010142313.1, forward strand.
CACCATGCTATGATCCAAAGCTTCCTCTACACCATTCTCAACCTTCAACCATTAACATCCCCATCACACAGCCTTCCACTCGCAATCTACAGTATATGGAAGGAACCTTGCAAGGGTTTAGGGCACACTATAATTAGGTGGGAGGGGAACACAAGGCACCTCTCATATTTTCCTTCACTCCATCGGATCCCTTATCTCTATTTATAAAGTATGTAGGATCATTTGTTGATGATTGGCATGAAACATGTTCATGTAAACAATTTTTTCCACGTTAATAATTGTCTTTGATATTGTGGATTGTATTCCCTCTTTAAGAGATTTTAACCATGTAAAAATTGTGCTTTGATCTTTGATATGTGTGTGAGTGGATGCCTTTAGTGTTCAAACTATGTGATTATCCATGTCTTATAAATGAAAAGGTTATGACAAAGGGAAAAAAATATTAATGTAAAACAAAATCATAACATAGGGATATGCCACTAAAATAAGATAGCTTGCAACATCCCGTAGAAAATAACCACAAGCCAATAACAAAGGACGAGGCATGACATTGAAACTGTCAACAACGTTAGTACGAGAATGAACAAGGGAACTTTCACATCAACACAAATACTTTCAACCCAAAGCCAACTTTTGGAATGGCAAAGATTTTGGTGTACATCACATAGCACAGATTGCAGGGTAAGATCCTAAGAATTGTAAACATATGTATTTGTGATGTACTCCTGTATTATACTAGTGAAGATGTAACCTGCCCATATATTTCTGTCGTTTAATTTTACGCTAGAATTTGTGAGGTGCACTTCTTAGTTTGGCAGTCGTTTGTATTGAAAGACCATTGATGCAAGTGTTACACAACGAACAACATTGAATTGGGCTTCACACATTCAATTTTGTCACATTGTCTCATTTTGAGCCTAGATCTATTGTGTCTCTCACAATGCCAAGGGAGTAGGATAGAAATGGTTCCAGTTGTGAGCATTGCCCCCATACACCAAACAACATATATGCAAGTAGCACTAGTGGCACCATGAGCCAATAAGCTAGGGAGAAGTACAAGCTACAATCCACACCAAAAGCCACCTTCATGCAAAACTGCAAGACAAAAAGCTTGGGACTAACACAAGGAACCACCAACAAGAGATTTCGTAAACACCCACCATGCTATGATCCAAAGTTGCCTATTCACCGCTCTCAACCTTCAACCATCAACACCCCCACACATACAAAGACTTCCACTAGCAACCAATAGTGTATGGAAGGAACTCTAAAATGTTTTACGGCACACCATAATGGGGTGGGAGAGAGATGCAAGGCATCTCTCATATTTTCCTTCGCTCCATCTGATCTCTTGATCTCTACTTATGTATCATGGAGGATCACTTGTTGATGATTGTTGTGAAAGATGTTCATGTAGTAATAAATTGTCTTTAATGTTGTGAATTGTATTCCCTCTTTAAGGAACTTTAACCACGTAAACATCATTGTGCCCTCATCTTTGATATCTATGTGAGTGGATGTCTTTAGTGTTCATACTACGTGATTATCCTTGTTTTCCTAACAAAAAGGTTATGACAAAGGGTGAATATTAATGTGGAACAAAATCCTAACATAGGGATATGCCACTATAGTAAGATAGCTTGAAACATCCCATAGAAAATAACCACAAGCCAATGAAAAAGGAGACATGACACTGAAATTGTCAACAATCTAAGTACGGGAGTGACCAAAGGAACTATCACATCAACACATTTGCTTGTACCCCAAAGCCATCTTTTGGAATGGCAAATATTTTGGTGTACATTAGCGCAGATTGCAAGGTGAGATCCTAAGAATTGTAAGCATGCGTATTTGTCATGTACTCTTGTATTATAGAAATGAAGATCTAACCTGCCCATATATTTGTGTCATCTACTTTTACACTGGAATTTGTGAGCTGTATATCTTAGTTTGGCGTTTGTTTGTGTTGAAAGACCACTGATGCAGGTGTTACACAACAGACAACTTTGAACTGGGGCTGTCCACATTTAGCTGTCACATTGTCTCATTTTGAGACTAGATCTATTGTGGCTCTCACAATGCCTAGTGAGTAGGATAGCAGTGGTTTCAGTTGTGAACATTGCCCCCATGCTGATACTGGTGTGTATGCTAGAGAGGGTTTTGTGTTGACTGCTGGAATTTCGTGAATCACATAGTTTGTCATAACTTCTTGTTACATCTTAACCCAACTCTAAAGACGGCATTTGTGCAAGAATGTCTATGATTGGTTAGTGAAATTTCCTCTAGTAACTAGTTTCCGTAATCTACTCTAAGCAAACATAAGTTTCCTTTCTCTGGTTTATCATGTTATGCAGTGGCTTCTTCAATGCCCAAGGAATTTCACTAGAATCTACACTATGCCCCCAAGGAACTCCAGTTAGAAATCTCGATTGAGCATCTAAAACTCTCCAAACACATCTTCCAATCAAATCAGAAAGCAATCTCAACCAAGTATATTACAATTACTTGTAATGCAAATAGTGAGGCAGCACAAAACACCCAATAATCATCATATATATTGTCATTGGGTTCTCATAGATTGACTATACACACAAGGCCATGCAACAATTACATGCAATTCATAAGATAGGTCCATAAGTAAAATGCTATTCAAAAGGGTAGGTACGTAAATAAAATTATATTATACATAACGTGCAAAATCACATGCATTCCTTTCATAATACTTCAGCAAGAAAACACTCATTTATTTTAAAGAAATCTCTAGTGCAGTCAATCAGAGAAAGAGACAGACAGTTATAACACCTAACTCTTAAAGCTAAGAATCCCAATGAGCATTGAATAATGTCATGAATCACTATGCCCTATGTCAAAGACTTCCAAAGCATTTACGATGGTATCACCCTTCTCTACCAGTATCTATGATATCAAACCAAGATATTACTATAATTTTTTCGGTGTGCTATTGGTCCACTCACAACCTTTTACAAGTATTAGGGTCAGATGGCATAACCCTATTGGTTAGGAAGCTTTTCTTCTTTAATTGCAAACTTTGCAGCTTCTCAAGACTACGGGGCAATAAATCTGAGCTTCCAGTAGGCACCACCTTCGGACAATGATAGCTGCATGGCCTTGAGGGCCTGAAACATACCTTATCACAATTTGCTTCCCTGTAATAGTCAATGGATCATTCTTGAATTACAGAATAGATGGCTCATCTGCCTTAACCACCTCGTCAACTCCTCCAGGCTTTGATAAGCCACTGCCCAAGATTGAACAAAAAACCCCATAACCTTACAATCTCTAGATGGGATCCTTCGATAGACATTAGGGTACTATAAAGAAAGTTTTGGGAGGATGAATATATTTCTTATTGCTCCACAGTTATATTATACTGGATGCTTTTATTTAAATTGACTTCAACTTGAAGAGGGCCTTGTTCAATCCCTTTTTAGGACATCTGTAGAAAATTGAAAATTAACATGCTTTCTTTTTTCTCTGCATCTGCCTATGTGAGTTAAGGGTAAGGAACAGACAGAAATAAGTCATATAAGCCTTTGAAAACTAAAGTGCGTTACAACAGGCTCATTCCTGCATAAAGAATCCAATTTACACCAAAACTAGAAGAGGTGTTGAATTACACCCTTTTAAAGAATTAGATAATAAACCAGTAGTGTGAAAAGTGGAACTGGCCATCCCTTATATGATACAACTTTGGACATTCCACAAGGCTTGGAGCTTCCTGAACCTTGACCAGCCCATTCTATACTCTACATGTGTTAGCAAGATGTCGATAATTTAAATTCGAGCCATAATTTTCTACAAACATGTTGAAGACATTCAACAAATTTAATGCTCTCTCCTTGACCTTCAAAAACTTAACTTCTGCATAAGCGAACAGACCTCCGTTTTACGCAATAACCTCTCAATTCACTCTGCAGAATTCATATTACATCTCTTCTGATAGAATCTGCATGGAAAATTCGTAATTACAAGGTCCATTGAACCATAGAATGTGAAACCCACTTACATCCAGAACGATATCCTGGCTACTGCAATAGCCATCTTTTTTCTTAATGTAGTGCTGCACAGATCTGACTTTGAGTTTCCAGAAAAGGTAGACAATATGACAAAGTCAAGGTAGACATCCACCACACAAATCTCTACTTATGCTGGTTTCATCAGCAGTTCTTATGAAACATTTTTCTTTGAAAGCGTTACTTGATTGTCTTGCAGTACAGGATTTTTTGAGTTCTCCTCAGGCAGTGCCCATGATAATAGGCGACCTGATGCATCACCACTAAGTAACTGCTTCAAGTCACTGGAGAGATAAACTGCTGTCACTGGTTGTTTATGGGCCTTAAGAACCTTGAATAGAATGAGACGATACTCAGGCACTGTGATTCCAACATCCAGTCCTTCAAATGAATTTGATAATCTGCTTCTAGCAGATGTATCACTGTTGATAGAAGTTGAAACTGTACTTTGATTTTCTCTATGAACACCTTCTTCAGTTACATGCACCATGTGCCAGACTTTCACCGCACCACTCTGATGACCAGTTACATACCAATTTGTCTCCATCCAATCTGAAAAGCTTGAACTTGTTACTGAGATGGTAAAATCCGAAGGCAATTGTGAAGTATTTACAACAGCCAAGCAATCACCATTTATGCTCCATACAGCAAGCATAGTACCAGCTGCTGTTACCACCTCACCAGTCATTTCATTTGCATGTACAGCTGAAGCTGGAGCTGGAAATTTTGGAAGCTGCCTAACAAATTCAAGGCTGCTGAGGTCCCAGAAAATAACACTACAGTCTTCAGATCCACTAACAATCAAACTGTAAGGTTGGCAAACAGCTATGCATGTTACTTTCCCAGTGTGTGCACACAAAGACCTTTGCAAATGTAAACGGCGCTGACCACGAACACCATCCTTCCGAAGCCGCCAGACCAAAACCACACCATCATCACTGCCAGTCACTAGACTTTTTCCATCACGGCTAATTCCTGCACATTGCACTTGACTACCACCATGAGGTGCCTCATGAGTTGAAATAAGTTTTTCCTGGTCATATAAAATAATACGCAAGCTACGATCTGGAAAACCCCAAGAAATGTACTTGCTGTATGACCTAGGCTTGAGCAAGCAGTTCAGACCAGCCACAAGAACTTTTTCATGAAAAACAACAATCTGAGAAATAGAGGATACCGTCTTCCGAACTTCCTGTGCTACTAAAATGTTAAAATGACGGAGTATATGAACAGGGAATTTTTGATGGCAACGCCGCTTGACATGTGGCTTGAAGAAGAGCTGTCTGGGGGTCTGTCCAAAATGATTTATCTGAGCCAAAATAGAAGCCTTCATTCCTGGGTCTGATACAGAATCAATATCCACACTTCCTTCATATGTATAATGATAGAAAACATTGGTTGCCTCTTCAGCAGCCTGTCAAAAAGACAACATTTTAACCTATCAAAAGCACATTAAGCCTGAGCACAAAATTGCTTTCATTTCCAGTATGAAACTTGCATAAGGTACGGAATTGCAAATTAATCATTATATAATTTAAATGTACGCTGTAATTTTTTAAATGGTGTACCTTTCCCCTCTGTCGGAATCCAAATATGAGGTCTATCCAGTGGTGCAAATGTTCTGAAACATATTCAGATTCCAAAGCTTCCCTGTGCTTGCGAATGAATTCCCGTGCACTACCTTTGGCCCAAGGAGGCAGTAGAACATTGTCAACCTGTAGAACAAAAAGTACAGCAAAACACAATCCATCTATCAGAAAAGGAATTTGATTATGTGAGCAAAAACAAACAATAAAGGATAGCTAAATTGGAAAAATTCTAACCAATCTGGCTGTAATGAAATTTGTTTACTCAAGCAAAAACAAACAATAAAGGAGAACTAAATTGGAAAATTTATAACCAATCTGGCTTTAATGTTGTCATACATACTCACCAACCATCAAGAATTTTCAAGCATTGAGGGGATTAGTTGGCATTATATTATGGGAATAGGTATCAACTTATCATACTTGAAATTCTTGTAATATCATCAGCAATTTTTAAATTTTACATCTTGAACAAATATATATTGATACTTTTTAGATATTTTAGTCAGTGACAGATTGATACAATATTAGTGTTAATTCAATCACAAACTCTCCCATTAAGAAGAATACCATTATTGTTTTAGGCTTCTATCTTACACACCTTAACTGTAGGGTCACATGTCAAACTGCTTCACTGATTGCTTTTGGTTGTTTGGAAGCATTAGAATAATTTTCTTCTTTCTAGAAGCCTCATATTAATAATTATATCAGACCATTCAACTGACAAATGACTTCTGACAGGGAACATACAATGCCAGATATACTCTCCATTTGAAGGTAAGTGAAACAAACTATTAAGTTCAAACAGTTTGAAAAAGATCATAGACAAAAAGTTGTCGATTTGGAAAGAACAGAACATGCATTAGCCTCACTTACGCAACTGTGCATGGCCATTCTACCTGAGTGAAGAGTGCATGAATACAAGTTCCCATGATTCTTCAGCCATTTCTGAGCCTTCAAAAGATATATATTATTGAACATTTTAGAATTCCTATTTAATAATGCTTAAATTCTTTTAGTGACTTTTAAGAGACCTATATTATATAATAATAATTAATTATTAGCAATTACTTAGGAATTTCCCCACACTTTCCCTAGCCAACATAATAAGCTTTCATCCCACCCATGTTTAAAACTTTTTGGGGAACACAATTATGCAGCATGTGCCCAGCGAAAAATTGGATGCTTCAAGAAACATGCAATTTTAGATAAGAAATACAATCCTACGTGAAAGGAAATTTAGTTACTTCAAGAAACCTTTTGTGACTATGGTTGAAACCAGTGTACAATGACCTTTTTTATCATCTTCCTATAATACCCACCTTCAATAGTCAGAGCCTCTGTACCAATGAAATGTTATCTAGAAGTGTTTGTCAACAATGATGATGTTTGTGTGGAGGCTGAGCATTATGTTATTTGAAATCAGCACATATGCCTACCACACTCACCCAAGGCACATTGATGGAATTCCAATGCCCAGTTCACTAATAGTTCAGTGATCAAGATTCAATATTGCCATCTGTCAAATTGTCAATGGAGGGAAATGGATCCCTTTTTGACAGGTATTTCATACACAGACCAACTACATGTAGCCCTCCTCAGGGAGTACCTCCTTCATAGGAGGCAACTGTTAAGAAAGAAGAAACAAAGGACAAGCAAAGAATGGCATCATTAACAGGGCGGAAACACCACACAATATCAATTAAAACTTAAAACTCAATATACGGCAGATATACAAATAATTTTTCGAAGAGCACAAGAAATCTTCATTCAATACAATACATGCAATGTTTGGTATATCCATTAAACTATGTATTAATAAAGAAGTTTGTAAACATATTCCATCATGCAGTGAATGCTTGTTTGATATTTTATTAATCTTAATCTGGATCAGTTACAACATGAATAACAAAGAATACCTTCTCCCCTGACTGCTTTACTCCCAGGTTAAGGTTAAAGCGGTTCTCCAAGAATTCTGGCATGTAAAAGAATTCTGGAACTAGTTCCTTCACATCAGATGTGTTGCTTTTCCCTGCGGCACTTAACCACGTGTCCCTCACACTGTTATAAAGCCGGTCAGCATGGTCAAACTGGCCACCTTGTAGTTTTTGGTTTTCGATACTAAAAGGTGGCAAGCGTAAAAGGTAGAATAAAACAATCCCTGCACTTGAATAGTGTGAACCATAATGAAACTTTGGAACATCTGGATCATCCCAGCTTTCATATCTGCAAATTAAATATCCACAACATACTGGTCAACATTTATTATCTCCCAAAAACAAAACAAATTGTAAAGGAAATGTGCAATAATATTCTAAAAGATGAAGCTAGCAAACTTGAATAAAAGATGACCAACCTTTTCTTAAATTCTTCCTCCCCTTCTTCTGTTTGGCATCCCATTGGTTTATCAAGTTTACGAAAGCTGCTTGGATTCGTCAAGTCCAGTATTTCGCTTTCATAATCTGCAAGTACCCATGGAAAAACTGGATACTGTGTAAGATCATTATAACCACGACCTGCAAGAGTGTTGAGGTGCATGAGGTATTGAAAATTGCTGATCTCCCCATTCTGCCATCTTTTGCAGAAAGATTTTGCCATGATCTTAAACAGACGGCTCCCCTCGTTACTCTCCTGCTTTGATGAACCTGATATGGTTGTATCTAACCTGCTAATAAAAAGCAACTCAAGTATCAGAATTATGACAACATCCGCAAAGTTTCAAGATCTTAACACTGGCCCATTTCCATAAAGATTTTACTTGATACTTCAGGTTAAAACCCTAGCGCAATAATCATTTAGAAAAACCCTTAGAGAATTCCATCCTCATCATGATGTACCAGATGATAATTCACATAAAAGAAAAATTAAAATGCTACAAGCTTGCACAGGCCAATGTAACAGCCACGTTGAGTATAGGTTCAATGGGTATTTGACTTCTTCATGTCATGGTATTTGGTTCAGGGGAAAAATTGGGGGCGCACTGATGGAGATTCAACTATTCATCATCACAGGAGCAATTATTCAGCATCACACAGCCAATATTTTCTTTAATTGAGAAGAACCTCTATCCACTTCTTCATTTCATATAGGTTTGGTCTAGAAATAAATCCAGCAGCTTAGGGAATGGGCATTTGATCACATACAGAACTCAAAGCATAATGGGAGAGGAAAATGAAGATTTAGTAATACCAAAATGGACATGATAATGGTAGAAAAATATAGGTGAAATTCAAACATGCAGCTAATCCAGAGGAGAAACAAAAACATAAAAGAACAAATGAAAGAATGACAGCTATAATTGCAATCTGGATGGGAAAAGGAAAAACAGTCATAACCTAAGTCACATGACACGAGGACACGAAATACGGAGGACACAAAAATACGAGTTTTCAACATGAGACACGACGACCCCGGAAACACGACACGGGGGACACATTATATATATATATAAAGATCCACATTTTTTAAAAACTAGAAGTCTATACATCAATCATAATATCAATCAATTGAAATTTGACAATGATGAATCAACAATAAAATTATCAACGTATCATGAACTTTGAAAGTTTGAACCATCAACTGCATATTTGATAATTCTCATTAAACCATCAAAATCTAAATGTATTACATAGATATCGGAAGAATGCAACCGACAAATACAAAATAGAGTAGATACTACTACAGCCTAGTATCTACAGCATAGTTGCCAGAATCGGAATCGGCAATAAATCGGCAAGGCAAAAGAGCGAAGAATTTGAATCGGATCGGGAAAAATCGGTAAAAAATCGGCAATTACAAAAACTTAAATTATACACATGTTTTGAATTAAAAAAACATTTTTCATATATTCAAAATTGCCATGTCCATATACTGCAAGTTATTAATAAATGTCCAAAAAATATCAAATCATATATATTATATATACTATCAAATCATACATAATATATATCAAAATATATATAATTCATTAATAACACATATAATATACATAATTCATTAATAACACATATAATATGCATAATTCATTAACAAAGTACATACATTGTATATAATACATATTCTATAATAATATGAGTATCCTATATAATACATTATTATATAATAATAATAAATGAGTATCCTGAAGTACACGACTCACACGCAGCCTACAGGTAAAGTTTAAACACAGTCACGACTCACAGGCAACCTGCAGGTAGGTATCCACGTAGTCACGATTTGCATGCACAGTCACGCCCAGGTAGCCACCGCACTCTCACACACATCATAGTTACGGCCCCACTTGAAAACGATGCTGATAGTCACTGCTCGTTCACGGCTGCGGCATCAGATGGTCACTGCTTGAAGAAAACACGCAGGACGGCCAAATACACTCACAACGAATGGAAAAATGAAATAAATGAAGGCAAAATCAAGCTTGTAACAAATTATGGGCACGTAAACCAAAAAATCGCGACTTCAACTCGGGAGTTGGTTTAAATCATGAGTAAAAGTCTTGTTGACTGGGTAAAGATCGCTCAACCCAAGTAAAAATCAGCGAGGTTTGAATCGGATCATTTAGGGCCCGATTGAGATTTAAATCGCAAAATCGCGTTTTAAATCGTGATTCTGGTAACACTGATCTACAGTACTACTAGATACAAAATGAAAATACTAAATAGCAACAGGGAAGAATCTCATAGCTCATTAGTGGTACTAGCCACTGTCAATCGTCCTCCTGCTCCTCCATGTCAAAATCAGCATCACTGTCGCTGCTCTCTAAGTGCCAAGAAAGAATGGCCCGGAAAAGGGAAAAGCCCAATTTTTTCCGCAGAAGTCCTTTTTGACAGGACACATCCCTAGCACGTGTCAGACATGTGCCGGAACGTGTCCAGATTTCAGGACACGAAAATTTTTGTGTCCGACATGCAGAATACGGGACACAGGGCCTATTTGGGCGTGTCCTGTTACTTAGGTCATAACTGACAAAAATTAGATGCACAAGAGCTGCATAAATACTTAATGACCACTGGCTATAGAATGGCAATTAAGTTGATTAAATATTTACACTCAGGTTAGGTCACAAGATAAATATTAAATGGGCATTTTGTATAATTTGGATACATCCTAAAAAGAAAATTGTGCACCTAAGAATAAAACAAGTACACATCATTTCATTGCTTCCCTATGAAAAAAAGAATAAAATCCATTACCTATTGAAGACATTGATAAATGAAAAATATTAATGTCCATGAATGACCAAAATAGGGCAACGAGACTGGTGAAAAAATTGCATCAAACAACACCTAAACACATCATCTGAGAAAATTTCAAGTGGAACAACCCAGCATAAGTCAGCATCAACAATCTCTTGTCTGAATCATGACCTATGCAATAGCAACCCAAGTTCCAACATATGAAATAAGGATGGTTGCAGACATGACTGGCTTGTAGTTGTTAGTGGCCATCTTCAGACCTACGTTAAACACAAACTAGGTTGTTAGAGGAAAGATTGTCTGACTTCAGTTAAACTCAAAAGCATCAAACTAGTTTTCCTTACTCAGAATAGCATGTACTTGTGTCTTTGAATTTGTGACTTGTATAAGTTAAGGCTCCATATTTGAGTCCCAACATTATTACATATAATAGAAATAAGGATTTTGTTTTACTAGGGACGGCTGCACCAAGCACTACCTTTGAATATTCATTTACTCTTAGTAAGAAAGTGAGAATAGTGAATTACTAAAAACTCACAAGCATTTCATGTAGAGTGGGTATACTACAAAGAAAGCTATGTAGAAACAGTCCTAAGTGTGAAGAAGCATCACCAAGAGATCTATAAACTGCCAAAAGTTGAAGATCTAAAACTGAATGAATATATCATATTCCCAGTACTGTGTCAATTACTTGATACGGGTAAGAACTAGCATGTATATCTATCTATAACTCCTTAATATATCCATTTTCCCATAGACACAATCCTTAGTTTGCTTACAAGCATGTTTGTTGCATACATCCCAATGTTTTAAAACTCGGAATCGATCAAGGGTCAACTTGGACTCAGACTCAGAGTCGGTAATAACTCCGCAGATTTGAATTTAACGACTCGGTTTACTCAAAAATACATAAAATATTAAATTTTAAAGTAAAACAATATTTTAAATATTCTAAATTTCTAATCCATGATTGCAAAGCATTAGAGACAAAATATCCAAAGTCTGCTCATGTATATACCATACAAGGGTGAATATATCAAAATGGCATGAAGTGCACTGTGCAATACATATCTGGAACAAAATACATAATCATTGAGGCTTAAATGGCCTATAGAGTCCAAAAGACAACATGCTATGATGTCATTACATCATACATCATACATGTCATTGATCAATATGATCAAGCATCAAACTCATCACCACTGCTAGAACTAGAATTAGGACTAGCTATGGCATAGTCAATAGCATCATCGTCTAGCTCAAGCTCAGACTCCTAAAGGTCATCTACAACTGCAGTAGTAGTACTAGCTAAACGCCTAGAAGCATGAGGTTAGGGTTCATCTTACAACTTTAGGTTTACGTTTGGGTTAGATTATAAGTTGCACAAAAATGGGGAAACAAGTTCATCAATAGCACCCTATGCCTCCCTCCTCTAGGCTCTATTCCTTGCCTCTACCTTGAATCTCAAAGTTGATCCTCCAAGGACGTTCAACAACTCAACACCTTACAATTTTGATGAAACTTCCTAATCCAATCATTAAAATAAAGTAGAAAAAGCTTCACATGCTTAATAAGTGATTTTGCTTGAGTGAAGAATAAATTTTTATTAAGGTCGAGATAGAGGAGTTCAACAATCAACACCCCCAAAATCAAGGTATATAGAGGGTTTGATGTGCTTGATTAAATGCCAATCCCATACCTTCATACATGATAGAATTTGGTGGAAACTTTGCAATCCTGAAAACTATTAAGTCTATTGAATTCTGAACGGGATCTAAAATTCTACTTTTTGCATATGAAGTCTGATGAGGTTGGAACAACTCTCAAACATCCTGAAACAATTAATGGTAATGTTAAAAATTTAAGTACAAAAATAGAAAATGAAAGATAAGGAGAATGTCACTTTTAAAGGATGGAAAATGAAAGATAAGGAGAATGTCACTTTTATTTTAAGAATTTAATATTACCATTTAGTGTTACCAAATACTACAAAACAGTGCGGATTAGATTAGATTTTGTATTACCATTTAGGGTTAGGGTTAGATTAAGAAATATTTTTTAAAAAATTAAGAGTTTTTTTGAGTCCTCGGACTTGCATGCACCAACATAAGCAACTCGGTCTATTCAGGTCAGGACTCAGCCGAGTTTACCAAATCGGTACTGAAAGAGCCGAGTTGAACACTGACTCGGCTGGTTCGGTACCCAACCAGTCATCCAATCCAATTTGCAGGCCAACTCGGCTCTGCTCAGGGTCAACTCGATCAACTTGGCCAAGTCCAAGACCGAGTTGATCAATCTTTAGTACATGGATCCATCCTTACTTAGCTCATATTATAAGAGGCTCTATGTTTTCTGTTCCTGGTCAATGTCTATGGTGACAGCCTATATGTTCTTCATTTTTTTAAAATATAATCTCTATAGCCATAATCTTGTATCAATAGAAATTTGATACATTACAAAAATAAAAAGGTTGAAATATAAGAGTAGCTAATAAATACCACCATTTATGTGGTGATCAAGTGAGTAAATAAAAACCTAAAGGCGACAAACGTTTACCATGGGCATGTACTATTCTCTATATATAATATTACTTTCCCACCTGTCCCTATGCCTATATTTACACCTGCTTGTTTACTTGCATGTGTGCAGGCTGACTTCAAAGTGACTGATCTAGCAGATTCAAAGGATGCCTATACTGCTCATGTCAAAGGACTGGGGAAAGAGACTGCAAGGATCATTAGAGAAAACTACATAGTAGTCAGAGGAAATGGTAAGGATGTCAACAAAAGAAAAGAATTCAATAGAAATAAACAAATTACAAGAAACGAAGATAGTTTTGAGCCTGACCCAAAGAGTGAGTATTGAGTTGGCAGTTCCTTATCAGTTTGACAGAATTCAGATGTAGACATCTTTATTGGAAACCTGAAAATTATGAATTAAGATCAAGGGGATGTCAACATATTCAAACCAATCCCAAGAGATGGCATTGATTTGTCTACTAGACTAGTGGTGTGCGCTTTTAACTCTGGAGCTAAGTCACCGAACACGTCCAAAACCCCCCTCGTGTCCCATGGGGCCATGTCGAACACGACGTCAACACATGTTTGACATGTGCTTTTCATGTCGGCAAATCAGGACACGAAAAAACACGTGTCGGACATGTGTTGACATCGTGTCCCAACATCTAGGGTTTTCAAAATTTCAACATTTAAGAACTGGTGGGATTGCAATGCTTCAAAACTGGATTCTATCATGTGTGAAGGATGGGATTGGCATTTAATTGATAGTGCCAAGCCCTCTAAGTATCCTTTTGTTAGTTGTGTTGAGTATTGAACTCATCTATCATGCCCTTAGTAAAATTGTACCCTTCACACAAACCAAAACCATTGATTATGAATGTTAAGCTTTCTACCTCATTTTAACATTTGGATTAGCCATCTTCATCAAATTGGGGAGTGATGACTTGAGCAACAATAAGATGGATCCACAAATTGTACAAAGCACTAACATTGATGTACCTAGAGGATTAAAGAAAAGGCTAGAGGCATTGGTGATTCAATGGAGGGATCATCCTCCACACCAACAAATGCAGATCGTCAGATGGGCAGAGAGGAGGAGGAGGAGGAGTAAGAAGATGGTCAAGGCAATGATGAGTTTGTTGATTCATGCATGGAGGAGTCAGGACTATTGACAGATTAGATTCTTCCATCTTGATCTCATCTATGATCTACCCCCTTTTGTATTTACTATTTACTACTACTAGTTGCCATTGGCATTCCGACATCTATGTAATACATCTTGATTTTGATGACTTGATGAGAAATATGGTTTCAACATCTTGAGCTATAATCTTTGTGTCTCATTGTGATTTGTGAATGGCAGAATGTGTAATGTGTATTGATTCTAGTTAGTAATTTGATTTCTATTCAATATTTGTAAATGTTATATTTTCTAAAAAAATTGGATCTATATATCTATATTTTTAATATATATAATTTTTAAAATATATATAACGTGTCCTAATTCCGGGGGTCATGATGTCCATGTCGGACACTCGTATTTTTGTGTCCTTCGTGTCTTGTGTCCTCATGTCAGGTGACTTAGCTCTGGAGCGACAACTCCTCAAGGGTCTCGAGAATGTTGTTCAACGTATCGAGGTTGGGTCACGGTTGAGGAGGGGAGGCACTAAAAGAAACTTGACGTCTCACAAACTAGAAACTAAAGTGGTGTGCATCTCTACCTATGGACTACTACCTCAAGCTAACAAGACAACCAAGAAGAAAAAGGTGATCCTCATGATGTTCTCAAGCCAGGCAAGGGCACCCAAAGACTACAAACTGTTGAAGATTGTAACTTCGGAAGATATTCTTGTTGTACTTTTATTGTATTATTGTTGTACCTCATTTAGGAGATGTTATTGATGTACTTGGTCATGTAAATGTACTTGAAAGAATCAATGTCAACCTTCTGATGTAACTCAGGTCAATAGTACCCAAAAAAAATATAAGATAAATGTTATTTTGTGTCTTCCTAGACAAGTCGGGCTAGAAAGAGTAACAAGTCAGCCCAGTTAGAGAATTAGGTCACTGACTTGATGTGTATAAATAGAAAAGGTGCACCTCTCATTTGGACATACTACTCACTCATGCAAGTGCACAAGAGCAATGTTATTAGGACTGGACTAGTCACGAATTGGCAGAGCCCAAAAATCTGAACCTGCACCGAAACCGAAGAAAAAAAAAACAACCAAAAAAGCTAGCCAACCAAAACTACATAAAAATATTTAAAATTTGTAAAAAAACATATGTATTCATGTAAATCCATATGAATCCAAACTATTATACACAAATATGCATAGTTACTCATGTATATAGCAAGTATGGGTGCATATATCCAAAATATCACCAAGTGCAATATATCTTTGAATCATAATACATCAACAAAGAGGCTCTAAATAGCCCTTAGAGTCCAAAAATACGTGTAGTACTAATTAATAACTAAAGTCTAGTGTCGACAATATGATCATATGGTACTACTAGTTTAGACTCTAATTGCGCATAGTCTACCCTGCAATTTGATGAACCACCTAATCCAAGCATTAAAAAAAGGGATACATAGAGGGCTTAAACAATCAACACCACCAACATCAAGATATATAGAGGGCTTGATGGGCTTGATTAAATGCCAATCCCCTACCCTCATATATTATAGAATCCAGTGGAAACACTGCAATCCTGAAACCCCGAAAACTGTTAAGTTTGTTGAATTCTTAATAGGATAAAAAAATATACTTTTTGCATATGAAGTCTGATGAGGTTGGAACCATTCTTAAACATCCTGAAATTATAAATTGTCATAATAAAGATTTAAGTAAAAGGATAAAAAATGAAAGATAAGGAAAATACCAAATCGGCCATTTCCGGGCTAGGTCAGCGGTTTGGACTGCTTGAGGGTTGAAACTGTGCAAGAGAGAGAGAGAGAGAAGAGGTTTGTTGGAGAGAAGAAGTAGTTGATTTTGTCTTTAGGGTTTGTCTTATCTTGGTTTGGCATTGCACTTGGTGACAGAATCTATACTAAATAAATTGTTGGGTTTTCAACCCTGGGTTTCCTAGAGGAAAATGTGTTCTTTTGTCTTGTTGTGCTTGTCCTTCTTTCAGTGATCCTATAGCTATGGTTATGATGAAATAGTGCTAAATGTTTGAAGATCTAATATAACCATTAAAATTCTAACATGGTATCCGAGCTACCTTGAAAGAAGTTTTTGTGCAGCTGAAATTCACGAAAGTTGGAAACTAGGGTTTCCTATTCCAAGCACTTCCCTCCACAGATCAGCTGAAAGAGGAGGTCCATCAAACTCGTCCTAGGAGGGGGCATCTTTCTGTGGAGGTAGTTTCCAGTTCTGTGGATTTTCAAATCTTGACCTAACACTATTGCTAGGAAAGCTAAGGCATAAGATATTTTTCAATTCTGTCCACAGATTTGGGAAAAGGAGTACATTTCCCAACTCGCCTTAAGGAGGTGCATCTCTCTCTCCAATCAGATTTGCAAGTTACCAAAGTTGAAAAATTACGGTTTCTTTGTCAAACCCTAGGTCAACCAGAAGCAATTTTTCCAGAAAGGCATTAAGGCAAGCATTTGGTTGAAGCACTCTCATTGGTAAGCACTACATTCTCTATTTCCATTTGCGTTTCTCATTTTATCGAGATGAAAAACAATACCAAGCTTGAGGACAAGCTTGAAAGAGCTAAGAACTTTCGGGCATGGAAGTATAGAGTGCTTCTTATACTAGAAGAGCATGATTTGGAAAACTATGACAAAGGAGAAGTTACAGAGCTAGAGGGGTATGAGGACAAAGCTACGCATAAGAAGAACTTGGTCAAAGCCAAGAGGATTATTGCAGATCCCATCAAGGATCATTTGATCCCACATGTATCCTCCTTGAATACTAAGGAGATGTTTGATGCTTTGACCAGCTTATATGAAGAAAAGAATATCAATAGGAAGATGACCTTGAGGACTCAACTCAAGGGTGTGAAAATGCAAAGTTCACAAAGCATACAATCTTACTTCACAAGGGTCTCCCAGATCAAAGAACAATTAGAAGCTATTGGAGACAATGTTGAAGAAGCAGAAGTAGTGATGACTACCTTGAATGGTCTCCCAAGATCATGGGAATCTTTCGCTCAAGGAATTTGTGCTAGAAGAAGGCTCACCAAATTCAGTAGGCTATGGGAGTAACGCACACAAAAAGAAGCTCGATTGATAGCCAGAGAAGAGAAGATGGGTGAAGATGACAATCAAACCCTAACAACTCATGCAAAGAAGGAATAACATTCTCACAAGAAGACTAAAGATCTCAAAAGAGGGACTACTCACAGTTAAGATGTTTCACTTGTGATGAGAAAGGACAACTTGCAAGTGATTGTGCCAAGAAGAAAGGAAAGAAGAAGAGATACCATGCTCATGCTACAGAAGATGATGAGCCAGTCAAGAAGAGAGTTAGGGAAGAATCCTCCAATGATGAAGAATATGTCTTGATTTCAACACTCACAGGTATGGTTACCCATGGTAGCAATGTTTGGATTGTAGATAGTGGTGCTTCCAACCACGTGACTGGGTTAAGGCATTCCTTCACCCACGTCACAGAATAAAAATAACCTCACAAGGTGAAACTTGGAGATGACTAGCAATATCCCATAAAAGGGGTAGGAGAAGCATCCTACAAGCTAGACTCAAGAAAGTCTATCAAGATGAAAGATGTACTCGATGAACTAGGATTAAAAAAGAATCTCCTGTCCATTTCAATCCTTGATGCGAGAGGATTCCGAGTTGCATTTGTTGTTGGCCAAGTCCTCATGTGGCCTAAGGGGAAAACCTTTGATGATGCAGTAGTAATTGGAGAGCAAGAGGGAGGCTTGTACAAATTGAAGGGTCAACCAGAACAAGCATTAGTTCATGAAGCAATAGAACCAAATGAACTATGGCATAGGAGACTTGCACATATACACTACAAGGCATTACCAATTGCAAGCAAAGTGGTGACGGGTCTACTAGAGCTCCAGACAAAACATGAAGGTGTGTGCAAAGGATGTGCACAAGGGAAGAATGTGAAGAAACCATTTCCAAGTAGTGATAGCAAAGCAAAGGAGATCTTGGAGATTGTACACCCAAACATATGCAAATCCATGTCATCCAACTCTCTAAGCGGGTATGCATATTATGTTTCTTTTATAGATGGGTACTCCCACAAAACTTGGATTTACGTTTTGAAAACAAAGGATGAAGTGTTTAGTAAATTCAAAGAATTTAAAGCCCTTGTAGAGAATCATACTAAAAAGAAAATATAGAACTTGAGATCAGATAATGGTGGTGAATTTACTTCAAAAAGTTTGAAACCTTTATGTAAAGAATCATGGATTAAGAGGGAGTTGAGCACTCCCTACAATCCCCAACAAAATGGTGTTGCAGAGAGAAAGAATAGGACAATAATGGAAGTAGTGAAAGCCATGATCGATAATCAAGATATCCCGATGCATTTATGGGTCGAAGCTGCCAGAAGAACAATTTATGTCCAGAACAGAACACCACACTGTGTGCTAGAGAACAAGACTCCAGAAGAGGTATTCTCAGGAGAGAAACCAGAAGTCAGCCATCTCAAAATATTTGGTTTCCCAATTTACATCTAATTCCCGAAGAGAAGAGAACAAAGTTGGATCCTTCAAGAAAGAAGGGCATATTCGTCAGATATAGTGATACATCGAAGGCTTACAGAGTTCATATATCGGGCTTTCAGAAGATAGAGACTACCAAAGAAGTTACCTTCAATGAGGATGCAGCCTTCAGTAGATCAAAGCAGTTTCACTCCGACAAAGTACATGAAGAACCTGAAGTACCCAGAGTCAGAGACATTGTAATGGAAGAGAGATCTTCAAAAGAACATGAGGATCATGATATGACCGAGCCACATAGACCTGTAGATCCACCTCAAGAGGTGAACACACAAGAGAAGACTAATGTGGGCACGAGAGATCATCTAAGATGCAGGTAAGTATGGTGCTCCAGATGGGACTTTTAGAGAGAGTAAGAGACCTCGAGCATACTCCAGTTATGTGGCACTATTATGTGACATCATTGATGCAAAGCCTTCCAACTACGAAGAAGCAGCTAAGAAGAAAGAGTGGAAGGATGCTATGATCGAAGGATACCAATCAATCAATCATGAAGAATGACGTCTAGGATGTGGTTCCGAGACCTGAAGGGAAGTCAGTAGTGTCTTCCAAATAGATCTACAAGATCAAGCATGCAGCAGATGGTAGCATCGAGAAATACAAAGCAAGATTTGTGGCTCGTGGCTTCTCCCATAAAGAGGGCATAGATTACAAGGAGACTTTTGCTCCTTTAGCCAGATACAATTCTATTAGAGCTATTCTTACAATAGCTGCAATAACAAAGTGTAAGGTACACCAGATGGACATAAAGACCGCCTTCCTGAATGGTGTAGTAGAAGAGGAAGTGTATGTGGAGCAGCCACTAGGATTTGAGACACGTGACAGAGAGACGCATGTGAACAAATTGAAAAAGGCCTTGTACGATTTGAAACAGGCACCCAGGACATGGTACAGCAAGATAAATGGATTTCTGAGAACCTTGGGCTTTACCAAGAGTAAAGCAGATTTCGACCTTTATTTCAAGGTTGAGGATGGGAAACCAGTGATACTACTATTGCATGTAGATGATATGTTCTAGAAAGGTGATGAGAAGCTCATTGCAGAAACAAAGAAGAAGCTTGCCACATAGTTCGAGATGAAAGAGATGGGTATGATGCTTGCGTGACACTACTTCAGAGGCAGTTGATGCCTCAGCCTATAGGCAGATGATTTGTTCGTTGATGTACTTAATGAACACAAGGCCAGATATATGCTTTGCGGTGAACACCTTGAGTCAATACATGGTAGAGCCGAGATGTGTTCACATGATTGCGGCAAAGCATGCGTTGAGGTACCTTAAGGCTACGATTGAGTATGGCCTCAGATATGTGAGAGATCAAAGGATTTGCTTGCAGGGCTATGTTGACTCAAATTGGGATGGTAGTGCTACGGATAGGAAGAGCACTTCAGTTTGGGGTCTGGCATGATTTCTTGGTTCAACAAGAAGCAAACAAGTGTAGCACTAAGTACAGCCGAGGCAGAGTATATTGCAGCTTGTTCAACTAGTTGTGAGGAAGTGTGGCTTAGAAAGCTACTTGCAGAATTGTTCAATATCGAGTTAGAGACGACTTATGTATTCCATGACAACCAGAGTTGTGTGAAGTTGTTCGAGAACCCTGTGTTCCATAACAAGTCAAAGCACATCGAGATCTGGTATCACTCTATCAGGGATATGGTGCAGAGAGCAACAGTGAAGCTCCAGTATATTGTGACGAACGAGCAGATAGCCTATGTATTAACCAAGCCTCTGGCGAGAGTGAAGTTTGAGTACTTCAAGGACAAGCTTGGAGTTGTCCAGCTCGGTGTCCATCGCAAGAGGGAGTGATGAGTCCCTGTAATCTTCACATCCAACATGAAAAAGGGTTGGCTCTATGGAAGACGTGTGGTCTTCACATCCAGCATGAAAAAGGGTTGGTTATGTGGAAGATGTATGAGATGTACACCCAATATGAAAAAGGATTGGTCATTGTACGAGTGCTCCCAACATGAAAAAGGGTTGGTTGATGCACTGATACACTGTAGAGGTACACTCGGTATGAAAAGGGACTCGACACTATACAGGTGCTCCCAACATGAAAAAGGGCTAGTTGATGCACTGATATGCATGAGAGGTACATCTAGTATGAAAAAAGACTGGATCCATACAAGTACACCCAATATGAAAAAGGATTGGTTGTTGTACAGGTGCTCCCAGCATGAAAAAGGGTTCATTGATGCACCGATATACATGAGGTACATCCAGTATGAAAAAGGACCGACTTTGTATAGATACATCCAGTATGAAAAAGGACAGGATCTGTACAGGTACACCCAACATGAAAAAGGGTTGGTTGTTTTACGTACTTAAATCCAGCATGAAAAAGGGTTGGCTCTGTAGAACTTCTTATGATGTATAGATTCAAGAGATGTCACAAGTCAATGGCTCAAGTAACAAGGTGCAACAACAATCATGAGTTCCAGTGATGATGTCCAGTGACGAGATTCAGTCATGATGATGAGATCCAATGATGATGTCTAGGGACAATGACCGTGACGAAAGAATACCTTCCTTGATAAGAGAGAGTGTTGAAGATTGTAATTTCAGAAGATATTCTTGTTGTACTTTTATTGTATTATTCTTGTACCTCCTTCAGGTGATGTTATTGATGTACTTGGTCATGTAAATGTACTTGGAAGAATCAATGTAAACCTTTTGTTGTAAGTCGGGTCAATAGTACCCAAAAGAAATATTATATAAATGTTATTTTGTCTCCCTAGACAAGTCAGCCCAGAAAGAGTAAAAAGTCGGCCCAGTTAGGGAATTAGGTCACTCACTTGATGTGTATAAATAGAGAGGACGCACCTCTCATTTGGACATACTACTCACTCAAGCAAGTGCGCAAGAGAGAGAGAGAGAAGAGGTTCGTCGGAGAGAAGTAGTTGCTTTTGTCTTTGGGGTTTATCTTATCTTGGTTTGGCATTGCACTTGGTTTCCCAGAGGAAAATCTGTGTTCTTTTGTCTTGTTGTGCTTGTCTTTCTTTCAGTGATCCTATTGCTATGGCTATGATGAAATAGTGATAAATGTTTGAAGATCTAATATAACCATTAAAATTCTAATACAACTACGTCCAAAAGTCTCTAGTGAAGAATGTGAGGAACCTCTAGTCAGGTTTGCATAAGAAAGTGGATACAAAGCTCCTTAAGTCCCAAAAAAGGTAGTAATACCTCCCTCTAATCTCCTTGTAGAGAGGACAATGAAAAATAAGATGTTCCTCTAACTTGGTGTCTTATAAATGGAACAACCAGCAAATCAATTGTTGATTTTTATACCTAGGAGTTGTTCCCCTAAGTGACATTTACCTTGGTCACTAGGAAAAGGGGTTGAGTCACTTGGACTTTATATTAATGACTTGAGATGAGCATTAATTGCACTTTAGAGAATAAAGTGCACTTTAAGTGAAAAGTAAAAAGTGAGTGAATTAAATTTTATTTTGTGGAGAAAAGCGATTTTAATCACAACCACTCATCTAGTCTAATCTAAGCCCTAGGATTAGATGGCTTTTCATTCACCTTAACTTTTTACCTAAAAGAAAAGATTTCCAAGTGAAGAGGCACTTTTGCATTTTGAGAGAGAAGAGAGCCATTTCTGAGAAAGAGAAGAAAATAGTAGCAAGAGCATTTTTCTTTGGGCACGCAAATCGAGGAAGGAAAGTACAACAGCATGGCACAAAAATCGAGGTAACAGCAAGAGAAATCAAGGTACAGTATGACCTGTACAGATTTTGTATAGGCTACGAATCTTGGGGCACAAAAATCGAGGCATGATTTTCGAGGAGAAGTCGTGCACGATTTTCGAGGCATGTGTTTTGGGCACGGTTCTCGAGGCAGTTCAGTCGACACAGAAATCGAGGCAGGTCCATACAGACAAGCCGTATAGCCCATCCGTACGATTGTCATACAGTTCGTACAGCAGCACGATTTTCGAGGAGGGTACAACAAGAAATTTTTGAGTTTGATTTGTTTTCCCTATTTGGCACAGAAAATGAGGCAAAGTTTCTTCATCCAGTTGAGATAAGTTGGACTGATATTTTTTTTGTCTATTGCTGTAAATTTTCCAAATAAATAAAATTTTCTCTCACAGGTTTTCCCCGAAGGTTGGGGTTTTTCCTAGGTCATTGGACCAAAAATCTATGTGTCTGAATATTATGTGTGAATGTGTTTTATTTGTTGCTCATAAAATGTTGTAGAAACTATTCTTGTGTTTCAGTATTATATTGTTTATGAGAAAATTCTAATTTGCAGCATAAATATGAATTGGGTTGGGCATTAAACAATATTTTAAATGGAGCTGGAAATCAGGTTGGGAGAGTGCTGAAAATTTTACATGGTATCAGAGCTTTGTTAAAGAGAGGGCAGATTGTTACACAGTGAAAAATTTCAGACTTCAGTGATTTCTTTTGTCAGTGGGCAGCACCTTGTTGAAACTTGAACTTTGCAGAGAAAATGGCAACAAGACTTGATGGGGCTGGGAATTTTGTCCCATGGAAAGCTAGGCAAGTGTTGATATTGGAGGAAAATGAGTTGTGGGATGAGGTGGTTCATAACACTACAGTAAATCCTATTGTTGTTCCCCCTTCCACCGATGCAGCAGCACTTCCTGCCTTCAACAAGAAGGGCATAAAGGCTAGAAGAATAATCCTAGATGCAGTCAAAGACCATGTGATCCCACACATTTCAAGTAAGACCCGTGCATTTCAAATATGGGATGCTTTGACCAGCTTGTTTCAAAGCTCAAACGAGAATAGGAAGATGGTTTTGAAAGAGAAGTTGAAAAGCATCAAGATGACCAAAGTTGAGGGTGTGATTTCCTACCTTACTAGGATCTCTCAAGTGAGAGATGAGCTTGCAGCAGTGGGGGAGGTTGTTCTTGGTTCGGAGCTAGTGCTGATAGCTTTGAATGGGGCTTCAAAGTCGTGGGTTGTTTTGTGGTGGCCATAGTAGCCAGGGAGAACTTACCTACATGGGACAAGACTTGGGATGACTTTGTTTAGGAGGAGACCCGGAGAGGTCTTGTGCAGGGCAGCTCTTCTACTAGCAAGGAGGATGAGGAGAATGTGGCGTTGACTGCAAAGAGACCTAGCTATGGAATGTGAATATTCAAATCAAGTATGGAGAGAGGTTGAAGGTATTATTGGTTTGAGGGATGTTTGGTAAGGTCATACAATTGAGGAAGGTCCCCAAAGATGGTGTACATTACGTTTAATCATATGTTGGGGTGTATGGATCGCCACAAATCCCTATATTTTCTAAGACAAATTAACTACTTGGTTTCAATGCGCCACACAAAGCTTAAGTATTCTATTATCCTTCCCACGGGAGAAGAATGAGGTTTTTGTAAGAGTTATTGAAAGGGAGTTCACTAACAACATGTTTCCTTGGGCCTACTTTAATGGGGCCTCTCAAGGGAAGCCTCAAATGTGTGGTGTTGGTGGGATTATCTTTCTATTTGAGCGACATGTTTTTAGGTTTAGAGTTGGCATTGGTGAAGGAACAAATAACTACACAGAACTCATGGCTCTCAAGCTTACTCTTTTATTAGCAGTTGAAAAGGAGTTTCAAAGGATCCAGGTATTTGTTGATTTGATCTATGCTGCGAGGCAGCACACTCCCCCCTATTGATTCGCTCTCGAAGCAAGCTCCTAGAGGGTGCAATCAAGAATCGCTCCCGAGACCACGATTCCTAATTGCTCCCTTTTGGGAGCGATTTTAGGGAGTGCACTCCCTGATTAAAAGAAACATGACCTAGTTTTTCAAGGAGCAATGAGGGAGCATCGCTTCCAGAGCGCTCCCTCATCGCTCCCTGGAACAATAAAACACTCCCTAATTGCTCCCTCATCGCTCCCTGAAACAAAAAAACACTCCCTAATTGCTCCCTCAATGCTCCCAATAATTGAGCCATTTTTTTTCTTTTTATGGTTTTGGGAACCAACAGATGGTACCACTGTAATGTTCATTTAAGGGTTCATTCAAGGGATTTATAAAATGTAATGTTAAATTCTTAAAGAAAAAGTGGCATTCTCCTTATCTTTCATTTTCTATCATTTTACTTAAATTTTTAGCATTACTATTAATTGTTTCTAAATGTTTGAGAGTGGTTCCAACCTCATCGAACTTCATATGCAAAAAGTAGAATTTTATATCCCATTCAGACTTCAATAGACTTAATAGTTTTCATGATTTCAGGATTGCAACATTTCCACTAGATTCTATCATGTATGAGAGTATGGGATTGGAATTTAATCAAGCACATCAACCTCTCTATGTACCTTGATGTTGGTGGTGTCGATTCCTAATTGTTGAAGTTGATTGAACTTCGTTGTCATGAACTTAATAAAAATGTACCCTTCAATCAAGAAAAAACACTTATTAAGCATTGTAAGCTTTTTCCACCCGAATGTTCCACTCCATCCCCTAGCATCTGAAGTTGATTGAAGTCCTTTGTCATTACCTTAAAAAAATTGTACCTTTCAATCAAGCAAAGACACTTATTAAGCATGGGAAGCTTTTTCTGCCTAAATGTTCCACTCCATGCCCTACCATATGTCCTTGCACCAAAATATTACTCTCCATCTTGGTTGGCCCAACTAGCACCCGGGGGTGGAGTTACGAGAAACCACACACAGATCTAAAGGTGCAGAATGGGTATATGCTTTCATTAGACAAGTTGATCACTGATGAGGACTGTGCTCAAGTACAAAGTTAATTTTTGTACAAATACATCAGTGAACATGAAATCTTTGGTAGCCTGCATACAACCGAAGATTGAGATAGATTGATAGATTGAGTCGTATCGAACAATGAAACATGTATTGCTCCTCTACCACATATATGCATAAATTGGTGGTGAGGATGATTTCATAGGTTGTTAACATTTCTTCTATAGAGAGGTGTTGGAGCTCCTACAACGTCATCCACAACATGAAGAGAAACAATTTGAATGAAGATTGGGCAGAGGAGTGTGCTCAAGTACAAAATGAATTGAGTAAATACATCAGTGAACATGGAGTCTCTGGTAACCTACATGCAACCAAAGATCGAGATAGATTAAGTCCTATCGAATGGTGGAACATGTATTGCTCCTCTACCACATATCTGCAGAAATTGGCACTGAGGGTGCTTTCATAGGTTGTTAACACTTCTTCTGCAGAAAGGTGTTGAAGCACCTACAACTTCATCCACAATGTGAAGAGAAACAGTTTGAATGTAGATCAAGCAGAAAGCTTGGTTTATGTGCACTACAACTTGACGTTGTTGTCTCATTATTATGATGAGGCCAAAAAATGATAGAACGTATTTGACTTGGGACAACAATCCATAGGAGGCTAATTTGGAGGATGGAGCCATAGCATTAGAGCGCTTGGAGGCTGAACTATTGAGTGATCGGTATGGTAATCAAAGTCATACAACAGAGATGCCACATCCCAACCATCAGTAGGTTTTCAGATGTAGGAGCTTTGCCTTTATCTTACAACTCTTTGGTAATGAATATGATGCTCTATTTCATTTCATGGTTGATGTTATCTGTTTGAGTTTGTTGATTGCAAATATTATATGTTAAAACTTGAAGGTTGATGTTTTTGATGATTGATCATTTGATGGCAATGTTATAAGTTATAGCTCCTATATGATTGATGTTATATGTGTACCAAATGATTATATCTGTGGTTTCATATTTTATATAGCTAATTTGGAATTCTACATGTTTTTTTAAATTTATGAGTCAAAATATATTAAAATATGTATTACATAAAACAAACGCTCCCAAAATGGAAGCTTTTGAAAATTTCACTTTCCGCTCGATGAATGTTTATAAAATGGATACAACGTGAACAGATTCGCTCAAACTTCATGCTTTAGCTATTGCTAGAAGAGACAAAAAGGGATCTTGAAGCAAATTTATCAGAACCGACCAACCCCAAGAACCAGAACCGAATCGAAACCAGACCAAAACCAAAAAAAAAATGAATCACAAAACCAATCTACAAAAATACATAAAATATATTTTGAAAAATTATATATATATATATATATATATATATCCATGTGAGTTCAAACCATTATACACAAATATGCAAAGTTTCTCATGTATATAGCAAATAAGAGTGCATAGAACCAAAATAGCACCGAGTGCAATCCATGTATGAATCAAAATACATCAACAAAAAGGCTCTAAATGACCTATAGAGTCCAAATCTACCATAAAATACGCCAAATCTACCAGAAAAAGGGCTCTTGTATGTATTTTGCTAGGTGCCATACTAAGCATATTTGATATTTCAGTTGAATCATATGTCTAACAAGCTAAGGACATTGTTGTTGTTGAAGGGGTTGTTTCAAGGTTGTTGTATCAGACTGTCACCTTGGAATATGCCCAAAAAAAGTTTCCTTAAACTACATAGTTAGCTCAAAATTGTTGTTAGGGTTGTTCAAAGCCTCTTTGCTGCTGCAGGTAACTGTTGTTAAGTGTACTTTATTGTTGCTATGATAATAATAGATATAACCAAGAGTGTTGTAAGTACTCAACATACACTTTCAAGGCTGCTACACTGTCCAAGAATGTCAAAAATGATTCTTAACTCAAAATACTCAAATGAATAGTGTGAGAGAAATAGAGGGGGGGGGGGTTACTTTTATAGCTTTTTTAGGGGCTTAGGGTTATCTAAAACATTCCCCACTCAACCACTTTTCTTACTTTCTTTTTAAATTTAAAAAAAAAATGCCTTCTTCAATGTAGATGTACGATTCCGTAAGGAGTTAGATTTTTATCATTTAATCAATATGATCTAGGATCTTATCAAAGAGAATAACATGCACAGCTATAATCACAAGAGACAAGAGACACAGAATTTTTCTCGGAGAAACCATAAAGGAGAAAACCCCACAACTTCCTCAAAGATAGAATGAGCACCAAAAGCAAAAGTAAAACCCAAAGATACAAAGATAATCTCTGACAGTTGTTCTCTTTGTCACTTGTGCAACCTACTTATCTCTCACTCATGCGCTAATGTATAAATAGAGAGACTCACTCTCTATTTATACTTGTTTTCCATTTGACTTTTATTCTTACAGGGCCGACCTCACTAGGAGAGTCTAATAACCCTAATACCCCTCAATTGTGGGGACTATTGCCCTGACTTACAATGGAGGGTTAACCTCAACTCAATTGTGGGGACTATTGGCCCAACTTACAACGAAGGGTTAACCTCAATGACTTTACATGACTTTATTATAGTAATGACTCTTCCGATCGGAGGAACAAACATCTCTATCGGGGTATTGTGAAATACAATAAGAAATATACAAGTGAATACATTCCTAAGTTACAAATACATCAACACTCCCTCTTAACCAAGAAGGTATTCTCTTGACACAGTTCATCAGCACAAGTCTTCATCACTGGATCACCATCAAAGCCGGATCATCATCAAAACTAAATCATCACTGCTCCCACTAACTCGAGCAAATGGTGCTATCTCTTAATTCTACTCGTCATAGGAAGTTCTACAAAGCCAGCCCTTTTTCAGTGGATGTAGGTCTCAACACTTATATCCGACCATGGGAGGCCCAACCTGCCGCCATGTCGGAAAGGCCCAGCACTTACATCTGACCATGGGAGGACCAGCCTGCCACCATGTCAAAAAGGCCCAGCACTTACATCTGACCATGGAAGGCCCAGCCTACCACCATGTCAGAAAGGCTCAACACTTACCTACGTTGTTGGGAGCGAGGAGCGGGAGCGGGAGCGAAAAGCGAAATTTTCAAAAGATTCCGATTTGGGAGCGTTTTGCGAGCGTTTTTTATATAATATATTTTTTATATATTTTGATGCATATATATTAAAAAAACATGTATTATACCAAATTAGCTATAGAAAACATAGATATAACCATTAATACACATGTCACATATAACATCAATCATCTAGGAGCTATGACTTGTAGCATTGTCATCAAATGATCAATCATCAACAACATCAATTTTAAAATTTCAACATATAATATTTGCCATCAATAAACTCTTACAGTCTAGACTCTAGACTCTAACAGATAACATCAACCATGAAATGAAACAAAGCATCATAATATCATATTCAATACCAAAGAGTTGTAAGATCATAAGATGATAAGAATCAAGATGCAGTCAACAATTTAAAGTTCAAACTTCAAACTTCAAAGTAGGACATAATGTTTACAAAATAGGCCATAATAAACATGAAATACAAAGTATTATGATACTATCTACTAAGTTTTCCTCTTGCCACAAGAAACTTCCAATTTTTTTTCTCGTGTTCTAGGTGGAATAGGAGCTGGTGGAAGTGATCGTGGAACACGAGAAGAAGATGAAGGGCCCCCACGGATTGTCGAACGTTGTGAAGCTAAAGGCAAAACTCCTGCATCTGTAAACCTACTAGTGGTTGGGGGTGGCATCTCTGATGTATGAATCGAATGAGGATCACCCTCATGATCACCCAATAGTTCATCCTCCAAGCGCTCTAATGCAATGGCTCCATCCTCCACATTAGCCTCCTCTAGATTGTTGTCCCAAGTCAAAAAGTTCTATCATTCTTGGTCGCTTCACAATAATGGGACAACAACCTCAAGTTGTTGTGCACATAAACCAAACTTCCGGCCCGTTCTGTATTCAAACTATTTCTCTTGACGTTGTGGATGAAGCTGTAGGTGCTCCAACACCTCTCTGCAGAAGAACTATTGACAACCTGTGAAAGCACCCTCACCGCCAATTTACGCAAATATGTGGCACCATTGCCATACATGATCCACCAACAGATAGGATTCAACCTCTCTCGATCTTTGGTTGCATGCAAGGTACCAAAGACTCCATGTTCACTGATGTATTGGCTCAATTCACTCTGTACTTGAGCACACTCCTCTTCATCAGGGACCAACTTGTTTAATGCAAGCATATACCCATTTTGCACCTCTGGATCTGTGTGTGGTCTTTTCCTAACTCCATCGCCAGGTGCAGGTTGGGCCAACCAAGATGGAGAATAATATTTTGGGGTAAGGTCATATGCAAGGGCATGGAGTGGAACATTCAAATTATCCCACCTTTTGACCACATGTTTATGAATATGGTCATACAAGATTGCATCTCTTTGCTCAACAATGTCTTTGATATGACCAAGCATGCTATCCATTTGCTAATACACCTCCCCAATCACTGGCTGATCTGTATCTGCAAAACGAATCATATTATAAACGGGCTTGGTGCACTGTAGAACATATTTAACCTGTGTCCAGAAATGACCATCAAGAACGGTGTCCTCCACATGCTGAAAGTCATGTCTATGAGATCCGCTTGCAACTCTGTCTTTCAATCCCTTGCATTAATCACTTGAGACCATACTAGCCAATGCCTCTCTTACCTTCAAAAGCCTCCTAAAGGTGGGTGGTAGCTACCAAATCTAGTCTTCGCAATCTTCAATAGCTCCAACCTAGAGTGATTGCGAAAAATGTGGTGTGCCAAGCTATGATTGGTGATAAATTTTATCATTTTCTTACCTCTCTTATATAAGGTACCAATCCATCGGTAACTAGGGTCCTTCATCTTAACAATATCATGCATCAAGAGGTTGAATGTGCGAACCAAACACTCTGACCAAAATATGTTGGGATACTTATCCTCAATGATTGCTCCTGTTGCCTTGCAGCATTATCTGTGATGACTTGAATGGCATTGTATGGCCCAATTGTTTGAATGGAGTCAAGTAAAGGTCGTGCAATATTGATACCAGTCTTGTAGCGATCTGAGTAGTCATGAGCTGAAAGGAAGACCGCGCCACTAGCAAACACACCAAGAATATTTATCAATGGCTTGCCTTTAACATTTGTCCACCCATCCGATACAATGGATACCCCATATAACAACCAATCATTTGTAAACTTTCCAAGAGCACTATTGATTTTGGCTCTTTCCCTGTCAAGTCCCACGGTTCTAGCTTTGCCCTACCCAAGGCTCCTATATCCTTTAGGGGCACCATTGATGGCTTGTACCATTTCATGCCAATAGGGTGAGCGAAGAACATTGAATGGCACACCACATGCATAGAGAAACCTATAAACTTTTGAATCCACACCAACTCCGCAACCAAGGTCAAGGAAATCTGATAATGTTTTTCGCATAGGGGAGAATCCACTAGCATGGGTGGATGATGATCCAGATCCACCACTAAACATTCTCTGTGGGGATTCAGATTCGACCCTTAATCTCTTGGAATTGTTTTGAGCGGCCTCTTCCTCCATCCTGTATTTGTTTCTTTCTTTACCTGGCACTTTGTCACATGTTTTGACTCCAGTAGCCTTACCTTGATCACATGGCATAGTCCCACACAAATGCTTTGTCACACAGGTATATGAACCTATGCAAGTTTTATTAAAATGGAGGCATGTAAACTTTGTGGTTCCACCCCCTCTCCCTCCCCCAAGCCTTGTCACATACTTCCACAATGGTGTTGTCTTTTTTTGGCCCCTCATCACTCTCAATCTCCTCCTCCTCTCCCTCTTCCTCCTCCTCTCCATGGTATGTGCGGCTCCCTATCTCTTCATCCTCATCATTGCCACCACCAAATCTACTTCCCACCACCACCATCATGAGAAGAATCGGAACCAACCACAAAAACCACATACCCATCATGCTTGTTGATTCAATATGAGAATCACTTTTTGCCTACAATAGAATGATGGAGAAGAAGACATTGGAAAGGGTAAGAAAAAACACATACAAGATTTAAAATTTTAACATAGTGAAATATTTTTTTCAAAAACAAACAAAGATTGGGTTTTTAGAGCCTACCTCTTTAGCTCTTCAAGGATGGTTGAATGTCTCTATGAAAGCCTTCAATCTTCCTTCCAAGCTCTCACAAATAGAAGCTTCCAATCTCCCTTACAAGCTCCTACATATTTGCTCTCAAACAACTAGCAAAGCCACTCAAAGCCATAGCAAGAAAAATGAAAACAAGCAAATGAGGAATAGAATGAGTCCAAATAGAGGCCAATAGTGTTTATAAACACTTATTAAACCCTAGGCAACCATCAAAAACATTTTTTTCCCAAAAAACAAAATGAGAATTTTTTTCCCATCACGCGAAATCGATCAGGAAGCGATTTCGGGAGCGTTTTTTTTGCTTTGGAATCGACTCGAGAGCGCTAAGAAATCGCTCCGGGAGCGTCGATTCCCTCAACGATTCCTAAATGTCAAGGTGCATTTTTTTTGGGACTGAATCACAATTCCAAAAATCGCTCCCAGGAGAAATAACGATTCTGGGAGAGATTCTTCCCGGAGTGTGAATCGGGAGCGATTCATCATGGGGGAGAGCGATTCCCCGCAGCTTAGGCACTTACATCCAACCATGGGAGGCCCAGCCTGCCACCATGTCGAAAAGGCCCAGCACTTACATCTGACCATGGGAGACCCAGCCTGCCACCATGTCAAAAAGGCTCAGCACTTACATCTGACCATGGGAGGCCCAGCCTGCCGCCATGTCAAAAAGGCTCAGCACTTACATCCACCGACATGGTAGGACATGCCTACTACCATCCGGGGAAAGGCTCTGCACTTACATCTGACCATGGGAGGCCCATCCTGTCACCATGTCAGAAAGACTCAGCACTTACATCCAACCATGGGAGGCCCCGCCTACCACCATGTCAGAAAGGCTCTGCACTTACATCTGACCATGGGAGGCCCCGCCTACCACCATGGCAGAAAGGCTCACGGACTCATCACTTCCCCTTGGAAGGAACCTCGATTTAGAGAACACCAAGCTTCTCCCTGAAGTACTCAAACTTCACTTTGGCCATTTCTAGCATAGAATCACATCAGGGAAGATAATGTCCAAGGATAACCTGCGAGCCTCGCCAGGACTAATTACATCCGAGGACAACCTATAGGACTGATTACGTCTGAGCAACCTACGAGCTTTGCCAGGATTTTATGCTTAGACAACATGTCTCACCGACTATGCTAGAACTCATCACTCCCTCTTTCGAGAGATCTTGATCTGGATCACATACTGGAGCTTCACTGCTCCTCTCTCACAAATTGTCGAGCAAGTGGCAACATAATTTGCCTCGGTTGTACTCAATGCCATGCAGGACTGCATCCTGCCAACCCAGTAACCCATACTGGATCTCAAACTGAAGAAGCAACCTAAGGTGCTCTTCTTTTTAGTGGCACTACCAATCCGAATCAACATAACCATGCAGGTTAGTCTTCTGATTCGTATCATACTTGAGCCCACACTCAACTGTACCCTTCAAATACCTAACTGCATGCTTTGCAACTAGGTGAGCATGTCTCAGATCCGTCACGAACTAGATCAGGTCGTTCACAACAAAGCATGTGTCTGGTCTTGTATTTGTTAGGCACATCAATGAACAAATCATCTGACGATACATCGTGGCATCAACCGTCTCTGATGAAGCATCACTCAATAGCTTCAGGTCTGATGCCATAGGTTTGATCATGGCCTTGCAATCCATCATCCCAAACCTCTTCGTATCATACTTAAGCCCACACTCAACTGTACCCTTCAGGTACCTAACTGCATGCTTTGCAACTAGGTGAGCATGTCTCGGATCTGTCACAAACTGGATCAGGTCGTTCACAACAAAGCATGTGTCCGATCTTGTATTCATCAGGCACATCAATGAACAAATCATTTGACGATACATCGTGGCATCAACCGTCTCTGATGAAGCATCACTCAAAAGCTTCAGGTTTGATGCCATAAGTGTGGTCATGGCCTTGCAGTCCATCATCCCGAACCTCTTCAGGATCTCCACTAAATACTTCCCTCGTCCCAGGGAGATTCCATCCGTAATCTGCCACACCTCCATGCCTAGGAAATAGTGCATCATACTCAAGTCCTTCATCTCGAACTCAGAAGCAAGTCTCCTTCTTGCATCTTTAATGAGCTCCTCTTTTCCTGTCAGGAACAAGTCATCGACATATAACAGGAGCATCATTGGTCTTCTGCCTTCAACCTTGAAGCAAAGGCTGGAATCCGCTTTACTCTCAATAAAGCCTAGAGCCATCAGTAATCTATCCATCCTTTCATACCATGTCGAACCTCAGGATCTTCTGCAGTCACTCCCTCTGAAGCAAAGCATCATTCTCCCTCTGCCTTTCGTACTCTATGTATTGAAACATTCATTACTGAAGTGACAAGTAGCTTCCTCTGCTACTAATATTCTATGTATCCATCTAGGGTCACTGGATACCAAGATCCTCTATCTTGAACCTTTTGAAAAGTTCTTCTCGCACCCATCTGTGAGCTTGTCATCCTCTATCGGCTTTCTTCTTCAACCTTGTAGTAAAGGTTAAAATATTCATCACTCTAGGTGATCTTCAAGCTCTTCATGTATGTGTTATCCCATGGGTGCCTTCTGAGCTCATACAAGGCCATATTTAATTTGCACACATGGGTCTGCCTGTCATGTGTCTTAACTTCTAGTGGCTGCGAATGTCTCTTCGTAGTCTATGCATTCTTTCTGTGAGAAGCCTCGTGCTACGAATCTTGCCTTATACCCCTAGATGTTGCCATCTACTGCTTGTTGGATCTTGTAGATCCATTTGGAAGACACTACGGACTTCCCTTCAGGTCTCGATACCACATCCTAGACATCATTCTTCTTAAACGGGTACTTTCCTTCCCTTTCTTCTTGGCTACTTCTTCATAGCTGGAAGGCTCTGCATCAATGATGTTGCTCAACAGTGTCACATAACTGTATTGTGTCTAAGGCCTCTTTCTTTCTTTGAAAGTATCGTCATATTATTCTTCATCTTGGATTATTTCTCGTGCCCAAGGTGGTCTTCATCTCTTGTGGTGGATCTACCGTTCTCTTTATATTCTTCTGAAGCTCTTTCTTTCGCCATGGTGTATTTGACCCGAGAATCTTCAAGTTCATCTTCATGTATGCTTATTGGAGTGAATCTTGAACTATCGTCACTTGTTCTTCAAAACAAGTCTCGTCCTTCTTTTCTTGTAGACGATTGTACGCGATCTTACCTACAAGTCAAATGCACCCGTTTTATGGTTAGAAACATTTCATAAGGCATATTCATAATGGCAAATTCTTATGCATAAAGATATAATCATGCAACTATTTTAGCCAATACAACATTCATCCATATCTAGTATACACGGAAACTTTCAGATGCCTTCCATCTCTACCATAACATTATTGAGATTGTGCACTAATCCCAATATGTCAGCAAAGACGTTTCATCCTAGATAAGTAGCAATAGAATGTTGTATAGCACTATAGGCTACTTACCCATAACATGCATATTAGTAGTATACAGTCATTAATGCAAGCATTCTATCATGCATAACACATCAACTGAATATATAAAAAATGCATAACCAAACAATATCATGAAATGACAATTGAATACTTATCTTTATTTGTTTCGTGGGTAGAATCATTCTTAAGCCTTCAACTTCATCATCTTCTTCATTCATAACATCATCATTTATTATCCAAATGCTAAGATGGATAAGAGGTTCTTCAAGAATTGAGTCCTTCATATTCCTCATCGCTTGAGGGATCTTCTTTGAATCGTGAGAGCTTGATCTTCAGTTGCTCCCATCTTCTCTTCTCTTATTATGAGTCAAGCTTCTTCTTGTGTGCACTCTTTCCAGAGTCTGTTGAAGGTAATCACTTCCTTCTGGCACACATTCCTCGAATGAATGAATCCCATGATCCTGGGAGGCCATTCAACAATATCTTATTCTTCTTCGATTGCTTCATCATAGCATCGAACACTTCCTTTTGGTGTCTTCAAGGATGACACATGAGGGTTGAAATGATCTTTAATAGAATCTCCAATGCTTCTCTTGGCTCTAGCCTTAGCCTCATCTCCCTCTGGCTCTTAGAACTTCCTTACCAAAATACTGATCTAAGTCAATTTATTCAAGGATCACGGAGCTCCTATACTTCCATACTTGGAAGTTGTCAGCTTCATCAAGTTGGTGTGATTAGTCATTTTGAAATGAGAACAATAGCAAAAGATTATATCTTACTGATTGGAGGTGTCTGTCCTGGTTCCGGAGATGGTTGATCTAGGGTTTGTCAGAGAAACCCTAATTTTCAAAACTTGGAATCTTTCAAATCTGATTGGATAGAAAGATGCGCCTCCTCAAGCCGAGCTGAGCAGCATACTCATTTTCCCAAAACTGTAATCAGAACTGCAAAATATCTGATGCCCTAGTTTTCTTCAATTTCTTCTACAGAATTGTCTAGTATTGTTTCTGCGGTATCTATGAAAGTACAGCTCCTCTGTGTCTGAAACTTCGCACTGAGGTATCCTCGCCTATCCTCTTTCCAACACCGCAGGTTTGAGCAAAATTGGTTTCACCAATTGGGACTTATGAGAGTTTTCCCAAGGTGACTTATTTCAGGACTATTCAGCATAGCGAACTTGTACAGACGGCCACGTGTCACTGTTTCACCTTCGAGGTCTGAAACTATTACCACAGAAAGCATAGTTCGTGCCCTATCTGGAACATCTTGCGAAATTTCATTTGGACCTTCGTAGCCCGAGATATAGCAATTCTCCCTAGGTGTCCTGTTTAGGGATGAATCCTGGGAGAGGCTGGAACCCTGATTTGAAGGAATCATATCTCCTAGAATATAGCAAATTTGAGGCTGAAACTTTTACAGTGTACATCAAGAATTTATCTTCGACCTGTAAAAAATTTAGCTCCTGATCCTTCTCCAATCTCGAGATATAGCGAATGCACCAAAATGACTAGTTTTAGTCTTTTAGGGTTTTCAAATTAGGGTTTGACTTTCCCGAAGTTCTACCCAACCAAAAACTTTGATCTTAGTCTCTAAATTTCGATTTTGAGGGGGAGAACAATCCTATGCTGGGCTCACTCAAAAATTCCACTTATGTGAAAAGCCCTAATTTCTCGCAGTAGTGACAGGTCAAAAATTGAAAATGCCCGGAATCAAATTCTGGTTCGACAGAAAGATGCGCCCTTCAATGGGGAGTTAGCCTACCCTACTTTTCCTGATGATCTGTGGAGAGAGACCCAAAAAGTAAGAAGCCCTAGCTTTTGCAGCTGCACAGTGTCTTCTTCTCAGGTTAGCTCTGATACCATGTTAGATTTTTATCATTTAATCAATATGATCTAGGATCTTATCAGAGAGAATAACATGCACAGCAATAATCACAACAGACAAGAGACACACAGAATTTTCCTCGAGGAAACCATAAAGGAGAAAACCCCGCAACTTCCTCAGAGATAGAATGAGCACCAAAAGCAAAAGTAAAACCCAAAGATACAAAGATGATCTCCGACAGTTGTTCTCTTTCTCATCTGTGCGAGCTACTTCTCTCTCACTCATGCGCTACTGTTGAGTGCGTGTGTTCCAAATAGAGAGTCTCACTCTCTATTTATACTTGTTTTCCACTTGACTTTTATTCTTACAGGGCCGACCTCACTAGGAGAGTCTATAAACCTAATACCCCTCAACTGTGGGGACTATTGCCCCAACTTACAACGGAGGGTTAACCTCAATGACTTTACATGACTTTATTATATTAATGACTCTCCCGATCGGAGGAACAAACATCTTCTTCGGGGTATAATGAAATACAATAAAAAATATACAAGTGTATACATTCCGAAGTTACAAATACATCAACATAAGAAACCAGTCGGAACCGGACTAAAACCAGTCAAAACCGGTTGGTTCCATACAGAACCGGTCATTTCCTATCTGAGATACCGATTTAAAACATTGTCCTAGAGCAATTCACAATTTATGTATTTACTATTTAGCCATATATATCACGAAAGGAATTTTGTAGTTGACAGGTGTCCAAAGATGGTGTTCCAATGCCTTGTAGGGATTAGCACATCATAGAAGTCCAAGAAGTCCAAGAGGGTACTATCACCCTCCTTTCCACAATCATATCCACTGATGATGGGAGCCTCTTCTAAAGGATCATACAATTTCAATTTTTTGGATGGGTCTTATTCTCTATTTTTGTTTTTATGAATTGATATGCCGATAGTAAAAAGAGATTTGATCCCCGATATAATTTTGAATGACTATAATATTATTAAAACATCTTTGGACAGTGATCCTTTATGAGAGGTTTCTTGTTATAGGAGGGACCTTCTTTCTTTTTGTTTGACAACATATTTGTGAACTGTTTATAATGGGGGTATTTCATGTAGTTAGTAGATTAGGGGGAGATACAAAGATTACAAGCTACTAGCCACTTAGTTTTTGAAATGCTTTAAAGCAAATGAAAAGTGTAAACTTTATTTTCATGGTAAAATTACATTTTTTTTGTGGAAAAAAAGAAGATAGGGCATGTCAATTGGTTGTTGCTCTAGTGGTTGAGGAAAAGTTGTTACCCTCCCTAGTCATACCTCAATTTGATACTGAAGCGAATAGTCCAACAAAACAATATGTTTGGCTAGGAAGTTCTACAAGATTAACTAGAACTTACATCTTATGGTGTAGAGCAATGATATTACAAACTAAAGGGTGTTAAATTAGTTTTGTTAGTTTTTGTAGTTCGAACAGGTACTTCTGCATAGGCTAGGTGTTGGGCATGTAGGAGTCATCCAAGAGACCTCTCTAGGAGCTTGCAAGTGACTTTTATGGTATAATGGATAAAAGGTGGCTTAAGTTGTGTCAACAAAAGATTAAGTCGTAGCCGTAGATCTCAAGTGATATAAAATCCATTGTTGCAAATATAGTATCAAGGAATATATCGTTGAGGGTCTAGAAAGAAACTTATTGGAAATTTTGGGGAATATATTGGGAATTATCGAAAAATATCAGCAAAAATAAACATAAGCATGAAGAATTATGAAAATATCGGACAAATCAACAATAGGAAAAACTCAGGAGAAATCGGAAATATCGAGAGAAATAAGAAATATTTGCAACATTGCCAAAATCACATAAGAGATCTTGAGGTCCCATGGTATTCGGTAACCCATGGTATTTTAGTCATTGTGATGATATTAAAAGAAGCATAAGAAGAGGAGGTGATACAACTATCACATAGAGTGAGGTGAGATCTCATTGAGCGCTTAGAGGACTTTCAGCCAAGTGTACAAGTGCAGGGGCAAGGTCAGAGGAAAGGAGCAAAGTGCAACAAAGAAAG
Organism: Pseudotsuga menziesii; assembly: GCA_001517045.1. Lineage (NCBI taxonomy): Eukaryota > Viridiplantae > Streptophyta > Pinopsida > Pinales > Pinaceae > Pseudotsuga > Pseudotsuga menziesii. The sequence continues at coordinate 200,129 of LPNX010142313.1, forward strand.
TAGCAGCCAAGTGGTAGCCTAGGCTATCTTGTTGTGATTGTATTATTTCTTAGTGGACCATTATCTCAGGATTAGAGCCCAGGATTTTTATTTTTAATAAAAATCACTATTTGTTGGTTTTTCCGTAGTTGGGTTTTTCAGAGTAAATCTAAGTGTCAAATGCATGTGATTTCCTTTGTTTTTTCCATTGTGTAATTAGTTAGGATCTCAATGTATTTTTAGTTAATAATTTCTAACTATTCGAGACTGTAAATTTGATCTAGATCAGGAAAACTAACATGGTATCAAAGCCAGATAAGCTCTTAGCAGGGAATTGAATTTGGCGAGGAGGTTTACAAAGAATAAAAAAATTGAATTTTTGTAGCATCGGACAAGTACTTCCACGTTGACAATGTCTAACAAGTGGAAGGGGTCATTATTGATTCTCAAACTTAGGAGATTCACTTTAGTAAAGTGAATGTACCTTTGTATTTGCTTTATGTGAAGTGATCTAGAGAGACCATGGTATTTGGTAGCCCATGGTATTAGCCCAAGGTATTTGTGTATTATAATGTTGTAAAAGGCAGCCTCAATGAGAGGACACATGCAACAATCACACAAAGTGAGTGAGACCTCAATGATTGGTTGAAGACGAACTTTCAGCCAAGTGTGCAGGTGAAGGCGTAGGGTCAGAGAAAGGAGCAAGGGGCATCCGAGGGTTAGCAACTAGCAAGATCAAAGGAATAATCTTGATGTGTGAATGCTAGCATTCTATCATTGTAATTCCTCAGTGGGCCATTTTCCCAAGACAAGAGCTTAGGATTTTTATAGTTAATAAAAATCAATTGTTTGTTGGTTATTCCCCAGTTGGGGTTTTCTAGGGTAAATCTAAGTGTCAAATGTATGTGTAATTTCTTGTGTTTTTCCGTTGGGTGATTTGTTAGATCTCAATGTGTTTGTGGTTAATAATTTTAAGTAAATTATTTGAAATTGTTAACTAGATTTGGGCTCAGGAAACTAACATGCTTGATGCCAATTGTGATGTAGGAGTTGGAACAGTGAGGTTCCAGCTGGAGTTAGAAGGTTTTCTAGAGGTGGCAGATGTGTTGTATCGTTGTATGTCCTAGATTTGAGGACAAATGTTCTCTCAATCTCAACTCTGGAGTACAAGGGGTATGGGGTTATGTTTCAAGATGGACAAGTGCTAATACATTCAGAGAGAGCTACTCAAGATGCAGTATTGATGCTTGGTGTCAACAAGGGTATGTTGTACAGGTTGTTGAGTCATCCTGTATTCCAAGGGGGTCTTGGATCAAGGATTGATGTCAGTGACAGAGAGTGAGTTGGATACTCCGAAGATTGAGTTGATAACAACTCACTTCATATGCTTGCCCAAGTAGGAGTTGTTTTTCTCTTCTTTAGGCCCAGGATGGGGGTGTTATATGCATTTTATGAGGGATGGTTATGGTCGGACCCCTTGATTTTGTTTTTAGGAGTACTATGGCTTAATGGCATTGTTGACTGGCTTTTGTTGGGTTTTTAACACTGGGGTTAGTGTTCAAGGCTCTTACGGGCAGGTCACTAGGTCACATGACCGCTTACTTGATTTCTACACAGGTGACAGCATTCCACTTAGAGGCAAGCCTCCTCTTTTAGTCACCTCCAGGAACCCCTCCTAGGCTCTTTCCAACATAGCGCCCTCTCCCTTGGGGTCTTTTCAATGATGATGTCATCATAGCCTCCAGGTTGTCATGCTTGTTTAAGGGGGGGCATTGAGGTTTTATCAACATCATTGGGGCTAGATGGGGCATCACGTTCCCCTCTGCTCAATCCATCCTTCAGAGTGGATCCATTTGCTCGGTTTTAGCTATTTTCATCAGTTTTTGGTAACTATGGGGGAAAATGCCCCAAGTTACCTAGAGATATATCATTTTATATTATCTTATGTTATATTTTTACATTGACATTTTATTGGCATGTCGACCAACTTATTTTGTAAAAGTGAGCTGAGAAGACTATAAATAAGCCTCCTCACTTCATTTGTAAATCATAACTCAAGGGATAAAATTATCATGTTGTTTTTTTACCCAAGATAGTCTTTTGAAAAGTGATGTGCTCCTCTTGGAATTTTCTCTTCTTTGCCTTGTGGATGAAATTTGGATACTTTCTAGGGTTCTGCTCATGCATGGTGGATGCTAGGAATTATTGGAACACAAAGCTCAAGAAAGTCTAGTTTTAGCCTTGCTTGGTGAAGGTAGGTGAATTCTTGCTTCTTGATGATTGAATGGTGGCCATTGAGCTGCATTTTTTTTATTAGGTCATTTTGGTCTGCCTTCTATCTTCTTTGCATGGTGGAAAACGCTCTCTAAAGGTTTTCCCTAGTTTGACCTTGGATCTCTAATTTTACCCTAGATTAGGCTCCTATCACAAACCCTAGAGATTGTTGTAGGAAGCCCTAGTTTAGGAGGCAAAAAGAAGATTACTCCAAGAGGGAGGCTGGTCACCTGTCCTCTAGGCCTAGGGTTTAGGGTTACATCCATGTAAACCCTTGTTTTATCAAAAATTATCAAATTTGCTTGCATTTTAATTTGTAATTTTGCATTTTCATGGTAGAATTAGGGATAGAGTTAGGTCTGCAATTTTATGTATGAAACCCTAAAAAATCAAAAAAAAAATCAAATTTTGGCCTCCCTAAAATTTCAGCCCTCCCTCCTATAAATTCGGCATGTCATTTTAGGCCCTAGAAACCCTAACACTAGGGCGAAATTGTGGCAGCCCTAAAAAGAGTGAAAATCTTAAAAGCCCAAAAATCTGCACCAATCCTAAAAATTTAAACCCTAACCTTGCTCTAAACCCCAATTATACCCTTACTTCTCCTTAGTAGCCCTACTTTCTACACTCTAGACCCTCGACTTCACCTCTACTAGCCTCTCTTTACCCTCAGTATTCCTCTCCTTTAATTTTGCAACCCTTTGCTTCTTTTTTAGGCTGTCCTTACCTTACCTCAAGTTTGTGATATTTGCAGCCTGCTCTGTCATACCTTCTGCCTCCCTAAAACTGTTATATAAACACATACAAAAACCACATTAAAGGAGGTTAGCAAAGATACCTCTGATTTACATAAGGAACTAAAATTTACCACTGTTTTGAGGTTAAATTTGCTACAACAGGACTGATATATCAGCCCTTGATAAAATTTGTTCAAACTTGCTACAGGATATCTCTTCAAAACTTAATTTGGTTTGACACACATTTCATGACACTGAGCACTATTTGATATATCATTACTGCTAGAGATTATTGGTTACTGTTGGAATCATTATGCTTATTTATTTTGCTTCCTTATTGGATGAATGATTACCTAACTGTTTGGATAATTATTGGACTGAGATTACTGTTGAACTCTCTGTTGAAATTCCCTTTTAAGATACATATATAGTTACACATCCTATAGCTTCAGTAGCAGATCCAATATACCATACATCGCAAGTACCAGCAATCTAAATCTGCGGTAGATGGATCTATAAATGAAATTGGCTCTGTTGCCCGTGCTTATGTCTCCGCTGGCCCCTCAGCAATAAGGTTGGGCTCCTCGCTAACACTGCCGTAGGGATGGGACCAACCTTTCACCCTTGGGAAAGGTCGAATAATAATATCCATCCTTGTATCTTACTACACTTGCAGCAGTACACTTGCTTTTCTTCTAAATGAGTAATCATATGTCTATGTTGATTGTTGTATGAGTAATACTGTGCTACCAACAGTGATATACTTGCTTTGGTTTAATAACATATGCAACATTTACATCTCTACAGTAACTCTCTCTCTCTCCATTCTACACTTGACTCCTAGAAGGCACTGGTCACTAACACAAATTGCATAGGAAGATCTAGAGTTTGGTGGCTAAGTGATTATAGGTGTCTGTATGGGCTCCCCCCTTGGAGGTCAAGACTCTTTGAAGAGGTTAAAGATTTGTGATCGAGGTGACATTGGGTCACAAGTCCATGCATATGCTTAGTGGGCACTAGCCCTGCTAGTTTGCCTGGTAACACCGGGGACTCGGTCTTTTAATCCAGAAGATGGGCGAGAGGCTTCTTCCAGTACTGTCAGGACCAGTTGGTATGAGCTAACATTGATGGATGCTAAGGAATGGGTGGAGATTCCTAGGAGTATGGTTAGGAGGAACAAATCTTTAGAGTAGATTCCAAAGCAGGTGGCAGGGATGTCTTCCAGTTCATAGGGAGCAGCTACAGCAATGGATAATATGGTGGGATTGGAGGTAGATCCAGGCATGGCGATGAGTTGGCTGAGTCATGGTTCACTTAGAGAGCAGTAGAGATAAGTATTGGTGTGTTTCCATTGCCCATACTTGTCAGAGATCATTCTTCGTATTCACTTAGCAGAGCAGGTATATGTTTGAGCACATGGATGTTATGCAGTGTCTCATTTATTTATATAGGTAGTCTAACTTAGCATGTAATGACTGCCTTGATGATCCTATGCCTCATTTTGTTACTATTGTAGGCTTACTGTTGGACTGGTCATGTTGCCTTGATTGCAAGGCTTTTATGTATGCACACTGTTTCCTTCCCCATCTTGGCATAGACTGGGTCAGTTTTCGTACTATTGCTAGCCTTGGCACCCTTTGTCATTGTCTCCACCCATCCAACTCTTTCAAATTTTTGGATCCTTACCCTGACTTAGACTAAGATGTGTGATCTTGAGGACAATCCCCTTTGACCTCTATGTGTACTGGACTCCATGTTATTGTTTCTCGGCTCTAGAGTGTATGGATGCATAGCTTCAACCGTGGATCTACTTCTTGTAAAATTGCCCCTAATGTGGTAGTGGCAAGTAGAGTTATGTTTTCCACTGGGTGTTATCCCATAGACCTCAAAGCAAGTATTCTTGTCATCATTACATTACATATGTGTATCATGTTGTATCCAAAGAAAGTAAAGTGCAAGCCAAAAGGCTAATGTGAAATCAAAGTGAAAATAGCCAATAAAAGCAGATAAAGACCAAAAGCAAAATATAAATGACTGTTGGTCACCTACAAAGAAATGTAATGATTATTCCTCACGGAGCCCAAGGGCACGAATGTGAGATGGAGTAAAGGACAACTAATTCTAAGTGTCCCCTAAAACCTTGCTGCATTACAGCCACCTATGTACTCAACATAGGGGCTCTAGTAAAGATCTTTACGGAGCCTGAGGCAAGCTTGGATGCGAGTTGCAGATTACTTGTTAGAGTCCAGTGGTGGTTCCCTAAGCACTCTATTCCATTTGTGAGACATTACCATCCCCTATTATTCTCTAACATGCATATGTCATTGTGGTCCCCTATATACCTTGTTTATCCAAAAGGTCACATTGTCGAAGTCTATAAGTCACTTCCCTCAACTTTAAGCCTTGTTTTGTCCACCTCACCCATGGTTACCAGGATGACCAAGTTTGTAAGTGTGCATACAAGGAGGCATTATGAAGATGTAATGGGGCTGCTCTAACTTAGGCCTAATTTCTTTGGTATTTTATGATTGGTCACCATATCATGTTACTCATTGTTTTCTCTGTCTAACAACATAAACAAGGGAGCATCATTCATCTCTTAGTGCATGCAAGGCTTCACATATTCGATTTTGCTAGTATTTGAGCATTTTTTACTTGGTCAACCCAGTTTGACCAAGCCAAATATATGGTCTCAGGTGACCTTTGATCTATACATTCGGTTTTTGGTTTTTAGCATCTGTTGGGATCCTACACATGATTCCATGCTTCAGTTGGCCATGATATGCCTCAGTTGATGAAATTTTTATTTATTAATAGTTATCAGAGCCTTGTTTTTATTGTTTGGGCATGGATGGAGATATACATTGGATATTTGATGGATTCTTGTGGTGTTTGTAATCACCATTAGTGGATTTGAGGTATTTGATCTCCTTGGCACAGTGGTTCAAGCATCTGGGCAAGGGAAATGGCCATTTTCAGCAGATTATAGCTTCAGCAATATGCACTAGCAACTAATTAAAAATTCAAGTGACCATTAGGTTAGCAAACAAATCAAAGTGCTAATGTGGGGGCAGCTTGTGACTTGGGATGATGTTATGATGTTATACTATGCTTTTGAGCTCATATTATGTGGTCATCATGAGAGATGGGGTCCACACTTCATTTGTTCTCCTAGAGGGGGCAGACTTGGTCCATCGGAGCACACTCCTTGACATTATACTTAAGTGATATGAATTGTACCTTGTATCTATTGTAAAGGGTGAGCCTAGAAGAGACTTAGAACCCTAGGCGACCCCCTCATCATCACTGTATGATTATCGCTTGTACCATGTGCTTGCTAGGAGGGCACACTTAGAGATAGCTACCATTCTTTGGCTCACTGATGTAACTTGTTTAGACATGATCCACCAATGATCTGATTCATTATGTTTTAATCCTAGCCCTTGATCTCTTTGGCTAGGAATTTTGTATGCTATCTCTCTATTTAAGGGAGATCTTGCTCATTGTAAAGGACTTTTGGCTCTAGATTGGATAGAAGAGAGAAATCGATTTGCTTCACTTCTATATTTCATGTGTGGATGTTTGGATTCAAATGTTGGTTTGCATCAGGTCTCTACTCTAGAATTTATCTTCCATATTTGGCAGCCATTGTATTAACAATTTTGCAAGAAAGAACAAGCGGATTTCCAAGAGAGCGACTTGAGCAAATTTTGTCTTTCCTCTCTTGAAATCGATTTGGCAAAGAAGAGAGTTTTCTTGTGTTATTTTGCTAGCATTTTCACAAGTTTAATTTCTGATTTGTTTTGCATGCATAACAACTCCTCTTGTAACATTATTTTCCTTGAGCTAACAATCATATTTGTGTGGCAGGGAAGGGCGCTACTTTGTGGAGGAGTGGGATCACCAACAATTCATCCAGCAACCCTTGAATAGCAGGTACAAAGAATTCTCTCCCAAATTCTCTCGGTTCCATTTGTCACTAAAATCAACAATAATAATCCAGAACCCTCATAAATTTTTAAATGTCATTTCTAGTCACTCATCTGAAATTTGATCGAAAACCCAAGTTGGATTTATGTTAAAACCCCTAGATACAAGTTTTCAACCCAATCCGAATCTATTTTCCCATCCAGGCACTGGTTCCTCTAGGAGCTTTCGCGCACTCCTTGGATAGTTTGCCTATTTGCTTGTTCAGTGATGTATGTGTTGCTTGCTTGCTCTTCTTTATCACATTCTCTTAGTCAAGCAACTATTGTGAGTGCTAGGAAGTAAATTTTGCCATCTCGAGGCCAGTATTCATTTATATTACTTAGACCTCACCTGGCACGTTTTGGCCAATTAGTTGGCACTTAGTTCTATCCTAGATCCAAGTATTGAATCATTACTATTGGGATATATTCGTATGATTGAGTATTTCCTCTACTTGCCTAAGCCTTCTCAACTTGTTTCAATCTAAATCTTAATCCTTCAAGCATTTGAGTGATCTAGGGTTTAATTCAAAGACCTTCACTACTATTTCAAGTTTCATATCTTGTTTATGGGTGTCTTGTTTGTCTCGGTTAACCATCACTGGTTGACCAGGGTCTCCCTTGGCTTAGCTCTTGATTTTCCTAAAGTGAAAGAGAGGCTCTTCTGACATGACACTTGCATCATTTGCAAGGGTTGAGGCACTCTGAGGTCATTTGTTTTAGTTTCCTGCCCTATGCCCATCCTAGATAGGATCCTTCAAGAAGGCAACTACAACTTAGGTGGTAACATTGACTTAAGTTGTGTCAACGAAAGATTAAGTCATAGTCGTAGATCTCAAGTGATCTAAAATCACTTAGGAGGTCTAGAGAACCAATGGTATTTTAGTGATTGTAATGATATAAAAGGAAGCCTAAGGAGAGGAGGTAATAGAACTGTCATACAAAGTGAGTGACATCTCATTGAGTAATTGATGAAAGACTTTTAGCCAAGTGTGCAAGGGTAGGGGCAAGGCCAGAGGAAAGGAGCAAGGTACAATTGAGAAGGTAGCAGTCAAGTGATAGGCTAGGCTATCTTCTTGTGATTGTATTATTCCTTTGCGGGTCATTATCCCAGGACGAGAGCCCATGATTTTTATTTTTAATAAAAATCATTGTTAGCTGGTTTTCCCCCAATTAGGGTTTTCGAGGGTTAATCTAAGTGTCAAATGCACGTGATTTTCTATGTTTTTTCATTGTGTAATTAGTTAGGATCTCAGTGTATTTTCAATTAATAATTGCTAATTATTCGGGACTGTAAATCAGATGTAGATCAAAAAAACTAACAAGTTTCACTTTTGAACACTTTCTCATAGACTATATGAGTTGTAGCTATCCTAGATTAGGGACAATGCACTTCTTGGACCTCAAGGAAATTCAAAAATAAGTTATGCATGGGGATTAGAGAGAATGAGTAATTCATGCGTTGTTCCTTGGTATTTCAATTCCTAGCTCTCATAATATCATGTCAGCTCTCATCCTTGGAAGGAGGGCTCTGTGGTGGCTGCTCGTGAGTTGCCCAGATTTCTGTTCTTGCCCAAGACTGTTGTCGAATTGTTTGTGAGTTGTCAGGATGGAGTGGATTGCTGCCTGTGAGTAAATAAGGGTTGTTTGTGTAGAGAAACAGCCTATAATGGCTGCCCTAGGGTTTGTTGCTACCCTTCCTGTGGCATCCCTAGGTTCTAATGTTGCAACTGCTGGTTACCATGAAGAGGATAGCAGCAGACTCACCACCTTGGATGTAAAGGAAGGTGCCCTAGTTGGCTAGGCCGCCACACTAGGGCAAGATCCACAACAAAGAAGAAAAACTCTCAGTCACACTTTGTCTTCAACGGTTGCAAGAAAAATCTCAATCATGAAAACCTTCAGCGAATTTTGCCTCGGCTTGGGAGCAGTCAAGTGAACTTATGTTTTGTGTTGATTGTATGTCAAATGTTTTCCAAGTGAACTTTATTTATAGTCTTCCAATCACTTAAAGTGGTTCTTTACAAATAAGAATATAATAATAGGGTTTTATTCTTTTTCATGTTTACCCTTTTGACTTTAACTTTTAGTGGTACTAGAGACCTTCTTGTATTTGTTTACTTTGACTTCTTGTTGTACAATAATTCTTCTTGTATTTTGACTTTAGCCTCTTGGTCTTCCTCATGGACCAAGGCTTAGGGCAAGAGGTTCCTTCACGTGTTCTGTGGTCAAGGCAAGTGGTCACAAAGGTCCTTCATGCCCACTCAAAGTACATCGTCATAAATAGGGAGAAATACTAATGCTTTTAATTTGAACTCCTTGTGCCACCAAGATCGGCTACTAGGTGTCTTAACCAAGGGTAGCTAATCCCTAGAGAAGATCACACAGCCCATAAATCAAGGATAGGAGTGCACCACATGCCCAGACCCAGTGTAGGGCTTACAGTGATAACCTCGTAACTGACCAGGTGCCTCAACCCTAGGCTGCATCAATTGACTCAATGTCAAATACTTGGTAACTGACCAAGCGCCTCCATTCTTCCGGAGAATGGCCCTCAGCCTTAGGGTGAGTCCCCCAGTCCTAGACTGGTTCAAATTCCTGGTAACTGACTAGGTGCGTCAACCCTAGGATGCATCAATTGACTCAATGTCAAATACTTGGTAACTAACCAAGCGCCTCCATTCTTCCGAAGAATGGCCCTCAGCCCTAGGCTAAATCCCCCAGTCCTAGATTGGTTCAAATTCCTAGTAACTGACCAGGTGCCTCCATTCAAAGAATGGCCCCTTAGCTCTAGGATGAGTCCCCCAGTACTAGATTGGTTCAAGTTCCTGGTAACTGACCATGTGCCTCCATTCAAAGAATGGCCACTTATCTCGAGGCCGAGTGCCCCAGTCCTGGACTGGTTCAATATTCTTGGTAACTGACCAGGTGCCTCCATTCAAAGAATGGCCACTCAGCTCTAGGTCGAGACCCCCAGTCGTGGACTGGTACAAGTTCTTGGTAACTGACCAGGTGCCTCCATTCTCCAAGAGAATGGCTCTCAATGCTGCTTAGGAAAAATCGATATGGAGCTGCTTTATTCCGGTGTTAATGCAATTACAATGTCAGGGTGGAATAATAGTTATGGCAGCTGGCTCTGGTGTTTTTACGTGGGATTTGGGTGATGCTCCTACGTGGATTTCGACTCAGCTGGGATTTGGCTTCTTTATGTGGTTTATTGTGGTCTGGGTGCTCCTCGTGAAGCCAACCAGCTGCTTGTTCTCTTTACAGGTGACCAGGGCATCAAGGTCATAGGTAAGTATTCAGCTCTCTATTCTGGTGCATTGTTGAGTTCAAGTGATTAAGAAAAATCCTGGGATGGGATTTGTTTCTTTAGCTCAATGAACACTCGGGGAAATATAGTGCTTCTGGTTAACACCCACCAGGAAATAGGAAGGAGTTTGGAAACAGTGGTAAATAGGGTATTGTCAATTTACTCGACTCGGGATGTAATAATGGAGATAATAATACTGAAGTAAAAAGGATTCTAAGGCAATTGTCAAGTCAGCTTGAAGGAATGGAAGCAGGCAATTGAATACATGAGTATTTATATGAAGAGGCAGGAAGCCAAACAAGAAGATATGGAATCCAATCTCAAAGATTTAACTCTGAAATATAAGAAATTGGCTAATGATTCTGAAATGCACCATAACATTATACTGGGCTTTGTACAGAATTGTCAACCTACGACAGGCTTTCCTAATGTTTCTACAGGTTCAGTTCTGCAAATGCGGACACAGTGCAGTAGAGATCAATCACTTTCAGAGGACAGCAGACAGCCTGTGGTGAACAATACCCTAAGAGAGGAGATGTGTCAATGGAGGAAGCTGATAGCAGTCATAACAGTGTACTTGTTTAAATTTCATTTATGTGTTTACCTGTATTTTTCTTTTGGGACAGTATGTCAAGCAATATAGTTATAGGCATAATAAGGATAAAATAGACTCTCGATGCAATAGCTATTTTCAGAGGAAAATTGTTAAGTTTTTGGACAGCAATTGCAGAGCATTTTTATATAAATTTTGAACACTGTATCTCTTCTGCTGCATGGAGTTACAACAGCTTCTTTATAAATATTATTCATACTCGTTCTTGTTGAAATACTTTATTTTAAACATTGGTATAATATTTAACAATTTTGGTCATAAGTTTAGTTTTTCAAAAATATAGTTTTTGGATTAAATAAAAGATATTGAACTCAGAATTTCTACCTATACCAAGTTGTAAGGCTAACTGAGATGGTCATGTTGTAGGCAATAAATATTTTTAGGATAGGCATTAAGGGAAAAATACCATTTTTAAATTTACTCCTAATCCCTCGGAACATGAAAGTCACTCAGCAGTCGGGCCCACTAGAATGAAAGGCAAGACCATGAAAATACAAAAAAGAAGTGATAAATATTTGTATTAGTTTGATCCTGTATCAAGTATTGACTAAATAAGACATATGCAAGACAGTACATATTTGCATTAGCTTATGCAAATGTGCATCCTTGCGCTGACACTTGTGCCTTGCAGACCTAGAATGGTCTATCATGCAATCTCTCTGTGACCTCCAAGACCATGTGGCTCACATTATGCAGGGCAACCAGGCTAAGGTTCGATTAGTTCATTGTCGTCGAGTTAGGCATATGTACATATATGCATACTTATGTACTATGCAAGTATCGATCTTGATTTAATTATGGGGGAGTTGTTGTCACGTTACATAATGTTCCCAAACATAAAAAGTAATTAAAAAACTTCATGTTGGCTCATAACTTATCAAAAATAAAAAGTAATTAAAAATTTTCATGTCAACTCATTAAATAAAAAATTAAAACCAACATACATCTATCTTAAACCTGGATCTATTAAGCACGGAGAGGGATCCAATTTCTTGAGGGGTAACTTTTTTTTATCTTAAAATCTTTTACACATCAAGAAAAAAATTACACCTCAAGGAACTGGATCCTTCTCGATGCTTAATATATCCGGGTTTAAGATGGATCTATGCTGGTTGATATAAGTATTCGATGGAGGTGTATGGATGTGTGTGTGTCAAGTTTTCAGATTTAAAGCTCATATTGTTATTGGTGAACACAAACTAGAAAATTATTTTTGCCTTGTTCATATCTCTATATAAAGGCAACTGGCAGCCCCCTCGGCCACCTTTCAAGCTCTTCACCTGAAAATAGGAACAGAAAAAAAAATGCCCTCCTGTGGACTTCCTATGCAAGCAGGAAACAAACAATGTTTCCCTTCCACACATTTCACAGCCAGACAACAAAGAAAACCAAGCACGTGGGTAAAGGGGAGCTCAAACAATCAAAGGCAACACCTTGTATAAGGAAGAAAAGAAAATTTTAAATTAAATTTATTAAAATTTTAAAAATTAAATAAATAAATAAATAAAAACTTTCAAATTAAGGGCCTGCTGTTGTATCTGGCATTAGCTAAGGCATTTAAGGCATTAAGATCAGAAAGGGTAGATCCATACATGCTGTTTCGAGGAAGATTCATTGCAACCAGATTTTTGAACACCTCGTCCCTTTCCTTTTTATGGAAGACTAAAAGATCATTGCATCCATCCATGCTAAAAAGCTCAATGGCAACAGGCCGCAGCTGATACTCTCGCTTTAAAAGTTCATGAACACTTTCCAACTTCCACATTCGCCAAGGATGAGGCAGATTACTACTAGCACATACTTTCTCCTTTCCCCAGGCCCCACCATTGTATGCCCAAGCCCTGCCTCCAGCCCACACTTTGGCAGTTGCTTCCCAAGAAGCAGATGCCTTAGACTGCAAATCAATACTTTCCACAGCACTGTTTTTGACACCCAAGGCCTGGTCTATCACTGACAGTTCAGTCTCAAAAGCTTTCTCACTAATACGTCCTGATTCATCAATGTAAAAGTTTTCAATGACATATAGGCAAAATTCACCTATAAGAAAAATCCCATCATGTTTGTCAAGTCCAACAACACGCTCACAATTGTACCGAAACCGTATCTTTTCACCAGGTTCCAAATAAGGTCTAATCAAATACTCGCCAAAATCATGGACTTCTCTTTCTGATTTATCATCTGCATACCTCATATTGTCAATTTTCTGTGACGAAGACTGTCTGGTAGAACCACGTTCAGACATTTCCTGTACTCCATCTGTTATTTGTAGTGACATTATACTTGATTTACCACCAGTTTCAAGAGCAGAATGTAAGCTTGCATCATTAACACTACTGTGCTGATCATCACTCCACCCAACTGGAGCAGAAATTGAATCGCCGTCTTTGAACTCATCTGCTTCATCATAGAAATATTCTTCATCCTCTCTACCAGTATAATTTAACGGCTTTTGATTGGCACCACCAGCAGACAAGAGAAGGAAAAATGAATCATAATCAGGATCACTCATGTCCATGCCAAATCCAGTCTTTTCTGCTGGAATTATTCTGTCTTCTTGAAAACTTTGAAGTGCATTCCCAATTGTGTCTACCTTTACCTTCAACCGTTCAAGCTTTTTACGCATACGATAGGGTCCTTCAGTAGGGCATAGCTGCCACTCAGGTTCTTGACTGACAGAAGGCTTCTTCACAGGCCATATTCCACGTTCATGTACAAGCTGTTGAATATGACTCTGCCATTCACTTTCAGCATGAAGGATCCATCCGTATTTGTCCTGCCGCACAACTCTCAATTCTGTAGACATTGCTTCACGCACCAACTCCAACGCACACCTACGCTCGGTCATTTGTTCCCAGTGTCTGGAATCTACTTTTGTATTTTCACGGGATCTCCGCATCATTTCTTTTTTCCGACGAGCTTCCATGGCTTTTGTTCGCACCCCAGGAAATTTTGCTGCACCTGCTACATATTGCATCCACATAATTGCAGCACATTGTTCCAACACCTTACAAATAGTTTGTTTAGAAGCATCAAGCCACTGATAAAATTCTGTTTGATTATTTCCTAACAACTTATCAAAGCCTCCATGTAAGACATCCAATGGTTGTCCCTGGTTTGGTTTAGAGACCAGTAATTCCTCCAAAGCAGCATGGCGATTTAACAATAGATACCTGATAACCTCGGCAGACATGCTTTTTGCATTTTGCCTTTGATCCCAAAACAATGAAATCAAGTTCACACAAAGACAGCAAATAAGATCAGTATCAGAATTGCTTGGGCAGAATATTAGCCTTTTGTGAGCAATCAATAACTGTAGAACTGTGCATGTATTGACTCCAGAGGAATCTGTAGTTGGAACAGCAGCTGCATTTTTTTTTAGTTCAAGATGTAAGCTTAAATGTGAAAGAATGTCATCCTCACCAATGGTACTTAAGAATGAAGGTGAAAAGCAATACATTATCATACGATTTGTGTTTTTCAATAAAGCCTGTATATACACTTCTACTGGTTTGCTTCCTCTTGTGAGATAGAGAAGGCCTTTGCCAGTTGGTATTGCTTCTTCAACACGGCCATCTTTATTGGCAAGCTGCAGCATGGACAACAAAAATTCTAATGCCTTTAATGCTCCCCCTGGCTCTGGAAAACCACCAATGTATACACGATCCACAATAAACCAGCTAAGTGCATCTAAGTTTGAGGACCAGCGATTCTTATCAAGTTTCTTCTCTGCTTCTTCCTCATCCCGTAAAATCAAACACTCCAAGAAGTTCATCAACCTACTTAGGCACAAACCCTGGAAAACTAATACAGAATCCACTCCAACATACAAAGGAACAGTTTCCAGAACAGCTTCCACAATTTGTGTCGCCTTGACCTGCTCAGTTACAATGTCTGCCAGAATTTCAGCAATAAAATCCAACACAGCTCCAGCTCCTGCTGAGCATGGGCCTCCCCCAGAACCGGCATTGTCCATTTGCAACAAAAGCTGTGGGCTGATATTAAAGAAAACATTAGCACCAAATGTCGCCTGTGCATTTGACTTTAATTCTTGCGATGTATCAATTTCGCTCATGGAAGTGGATGGCGTTGCAAGAGATTGCATACCCCCAAAAGGCAAGCTGTTCTCACTGTGCCCAGAACTCCCTAGCCAAGATGTCAAGGCAAGCACTGGTGACATAGACAGCGGTTGTGCTAGCTTAAAACTTGATTTCTCTGAAGAAAGTGGAGACCCTGGTATTAAAATAGACATTGTGCTGAAAGAATCTATAGCTGCAGCTGAATGTGTTGGAGTATGAGATTGATTCTCCTCAGACTTTTTAACATCAAACTCTGGTGAAACAACAGAAAAGGTGAATGTCTGATCGAGGCTCTCTGTATCTAAAGCAATGATGTCATGATTAATTTCCTCTCTCGCAAACAGCTTCCCTGACTTTGAAGGAGAATCCATCCCATTCATCTCTTTATTTTCAGAAACATAATTCGGCATGCTAATTGCATCTTCAGAGCTTACACTCCTTTGCCCCTGGGCTGAGCTTCCAACACTTGTAGATGTCTTCCCCGATTTTTCTTGCTCTTGTGGCATGCTAGAAAATGTATGTTGCGAGCTATGAGAATCATCTGAATCATTCACAGTCTGTTGATCTGCTAATGGAACTGATAAGCCTTTAACCAACTGCACAGCAGAAGCAGCCCTGCAAAGAGATGAGGGGATTGTATCCACTAAGATAACCATTTAAACCAGCCAATGTTGAGATTTTAATTTTAAAGAGCTGATCATCAAGAAACCACTGAAAAAAAGAACACATGCACCAAACTCATACACAATAAAAATTAACAAACTCAAAACACATTATAGAAATGAATTTCCAAGAACTTCACATTACCTAGCACAGGAAAAATATAAATCAACATAACTCTCAAGAAACTCTAAACGCCGACATGCTGCTGAAAAAGGGCGACACATCTTGGCAAGATCCACCATAAATCTCAAAATTGAAGTGACTACAGCAGGAGCTGCAGCTTCACCACTCATCAACCGTGCTGCATATGTTTTGTGCATTAAGGCTTCACCTTGTAGTTCATCTTCCATGTCTTTTGTTCTGTCAACAAGTTCAGCTGCCATAGCCATATTAAACTGTGAAAAATCTCCTGTTTGTTGTGCTAGAAGAGATTGCATGGTCAACCTGTCAAATGTGGCCTTTGCCATAGCAATAACAGATTCAAGTAGATCCACAAATTTTAGTTCACCAGAGCTCCCGTCGCTTGGAATAAGAGCATGGAAATCAAGCATACGGACCTCTGGTAGCCTTGGATAAACAGGCTTGCCAAAAATGAGGCAAAAAAGAATATAATAAATTTCCGGAGAGTCATAGAAGCTCATCAGTACACGTGACAACCCTTGGTAACCACCGCTGGTGCGGAATTTTGTTGCAAATGTTGGTGAGGATGTAAGACAAACACCAAGGAGGGTCATAACCCATCGCATGCTAGTTGGATGCACAGCTTCATCCAAAAGATATGTGATTAACTTAGAAGAGACTATCTTATGCCACTGTTCAAGCAATTCTTCAGAGCTTATTGTCATCTGCAAATCAATAAGCATCTCAAGCAACATATTTCGTACAATCACATGCTTTCCCATGCTCTCTCGAGCAACTCTCCCACGTGAACTTATTTCAGGTGGATCAAAAGTCATAATCACAAACTTCACTACATATTCTAGTTCAAATGCTAAAAAACCATCTTCCAAAATGATTCCTAGTAAAACCACCAATTTCTCTAACACAGGTACTTCAACATCACCCCTCTGCAATGTGACTAGCAAATGCTGTACAAGATTAACTCGTCGTAACACAGTCAAGTTGTGATTTCTGTATCTATGCATAGACACTAAGCGCTCAAGAAAATTTAAAAGTGCAAGCTGAATTGAAACAGGGGCAGTCACCCACAAAGTCCAATCCAGAAGGACATGTTCCATCATGTCAGGATTTGACAACACTATACAATTCAAAGCTTCAGCCTGCGATTCAACATTTTCAAGCTCTGAGATGCGACTTAATGAATCATGTTGTAGAAGAAAATCTTCTGTATCAGCTTGAGATCCTAAAGGTGAGATTTCATCAGAGAACTTTGCAATGGCTATACTATCATAGCCAGACTCAATTATAGATCCAGCACTAACAGATGTATTTCGAGTTTCTTGAGGTTTCTGTGTTACAGGAAGAGAAGCTTCACAAGCAGCAATTTGGAAAAACAATTCAAGGTTTTGCATGTCAAATAGAGCCATTCGACGGTGAAGAAAAAGAGCTAGTAAATGGTAGCCCCTACAGGCCTGCATGTCACGAACATTTTGTGGATTCCAATGCAGGGCACACACAAGCAAGCATAAAGCCATATGCAACATTTCTCTGCTTTCTGCTGCTTCAACAAGTGCAAGAATTGCGGCAACACCACCAACTGCACGGATGCTATCTCCAATACCACATGGAGTGCAAATCCAAACATCACCATGCAAACGTGCAAAGCGAGGTATGCCTGGACATTTTAAACAACATAAATATAAATTATAGCAATCAGAGAATGAATAAAACAACACACAAGAAGAAACTTAAGTAGACAGGCAAGTCATACACACCACCAATAGGGGAAGCTGCAGCTGACATGGGATCTACCAGATTCAACATGGATAGAGTTCCTGATATACGAGATGAATCTGAATATGTACCATCAAATGCAAATATAAGCTTTTTCCCAGAAAGGTGCATTGAAAAATTCCCCAATCTTTCTAAATCCCAAACAACATTGCTGCCCTCTAACTTGTTGATGCCCAGCTTGTTGGAACCATCAATACGTTGAGCACTATTGCTAGCAGATAATTCAACTTCCAGTGCATCCAGGATAGCCAAACTATCTCCACCGCAAGCCTCATTTGGTATAAATCGAAGTAGATCTGTGTCCTGAAAGAGACCCCTGTAACCCCTACCTAGAATGTACATGAAACATATGCCAGGTGAAGAAAGCACCTCCTCAAAGAGGTAACAAGAACCAAGACGCCAGGAAAGTGGACTAACATCTGCAGATGAAAGTGGAGTTCCAATTGTAACTTGCAGTGATTTTCCTGCTGGAGAGGGTGAATAACCAAGCTTGCCAGTCTGTCTGAGTCTTCCATTCACGTACAGTTGAGCTATGCTTGACTGAAAGAGCCCGGCTAAGGCATTCGGCTTACTGTGCACAATTGCAAGATGATGCCATACCCCTTCTTCAAGCTGCAAATCTGGAAATGACAGGCAGCAAGAATTACTTGTAGCAAGAGTCAAGACTCCATCAGCACACAAGTAGAGTTCCGCACACAACACGTCCATTTCCCCCACAGCACCAACAGAAAACATGCGGAGAATGGGTCCTCTAGATTGCTGTTTGGGCGATGCATTTCCTGTTCTTTTCAAGGAACTCATTGTTGATGTAGATTCCTTTTCACTTTCTTGTTTCTTCATAAGTTTCTGATATTGAAACCAGCAAACAAATGAATATCCTGCAGCAGGGGGCCAACTCCGCTCACCCAGAGAAATTTGCAAGGAAGCATGTCCAGATTTATTCATATTCATCTCAACAAATGGGGCCAATGAAAGATCTCCAGAACTAATTCCCTCTGTAAGAATCAGCCTTTCCATCATTTCAATAAATCTCTGACCTGAAACACTATGCTTAGTTTGCAGAATGTATTTTGAAAGAGTGCGAAACTCTGCTGGGGATAATCTGTTACCAATAAAGTAAAGTCAGGTTGTATATTTTTATCTAGAAAAACCACCAATACTAAAATGCAGTTTTTCGCAATCCTCTCAGCTAGATTAAAATATAGTAAATGTAACAATGTATACCTGTAAGCCCCCAGAACTTCCACAATCCTCAATAAATATAGAAGTAAGGGAGGAGAGCAGTCTGGAAATGGATGTATAGTTTCCAAAAGAAGCCCCACACAACCTACAACATAAACCATAAAACATAAATAAGAAGTGTCAAGAAAGCAGATAATACTATGTCTAATACGGAAAAGCATAACTCACCAATAGATGTAAGACTATCTTGATTGTAAGGACCAAGACGTGCAAGCTTTTCTACAAGACTTAATACTTCCAACTGCAACTTTGGGGAAAACTGCAGCAAGGAACGAATCAAAACTCCAATAGCACCAGCATTCAACACTCGCTCTTTGTCAGACGATATTATACTGCTAGAATCTGATGAAGAAAGAAAAAGAAAACCAATTTGTTCATTATCATCAGCGCCTTTTGTCTCAATGCATTGAGAAATTGATAGCTTTTCAGCTGTGAGAATGTTGCTCCATGAAGGTGGAACTACTATCTCCAGAGCAAGTTCCAACATAAGTTGCACCACATGCTTTTCATAATCTGGACAAATTAAACCTGACTCACGCAAAAGTTCATAGAATGTCTGGGATGAAATGATTGCATGCAGTTTCAATCGATTGACTGCATTGTCAGAAACCCCAACAGTAACAACATGCAGTAATGCACTAAAAACCTTCATGGGTGATGCTTTCAAAGATTGATTTCCAACAGTATCACATTCACTTTGAAAACTATGAAGAATTGTAAGCAGGAGAGAGAATCCTGTGGCTTCCCCAAACACCCTACGTGCTGAAATGTTGGCACCTAGAATCCGACATAGTGCCCACAATACATCACATTTAGCATCATCTTGTAGTTTATACTGAGTTCCCGAAATGCTCGTCACCATGCCACTTTTTAAAACCTCAATTAGTGCACCGAGTTCTTCAGGATGAGCCTGTTATTCACCACAGAAACTGTCATAAAGATAGAAATTACAAGAGTACATGTCATCTACTAATATGGAGATTCTGCAGCAGTAATAAAGAAATAAAAGAAACTATATTAATGACCAAAATAGGTCACTGGGACTCTAGAGTACAGCTAGTAATAATAACAAAATAAATAATAGGTCTATTATGGAACTTCAGAACATTCTTCCTCGCCTCATACAGGAGCAACTTGCAGGAATCCATTTTGTAAGGAAAGGATTATAATAATATGAAATTGGAGCAAGATTGAAAAATAAATCTCAAACCTGGCCAGTGTCCTCCAAGAGCAAGCATGATAGCAAGCGTAGAACACCTGATCGATGGATCGCGGATACCAACAATGGTAATATGAGCATAACTCCATTTGATTTTCGGAATACTGTCTGATTTCCCTCAGCCTTTTTTACTAGAGAAAAAAGACAGTCCCATGCAACTAAGATTGTACCCTCATCTTCAAAAATAGGTAGCTTTCCAGACCCAGGTCCTACAATTCTGGGTGCAGAAAGAATCGCCTCGCTATTGTGTTCATTCTTACCAGAACTACTAGAACTCATAGCTCTTTCATTGGGATTAGGACTCTTAATTTTTTGCTCAATACCAGAGATACATTTGTGTTGCTTGATATCATCTAAGAGTACCTCCAAAACCCCCACTTCTCTAAGGACCTTTTTGTACTGTTGATCAAATGACAAAAGCTTTACAAAGAAAGAAACGATACTATGTTTTAAAGGTGTCGTTATTGGCTGTTGCAACAAGCAACAAAGAGAAAGCAGCTCCTGTTCCGGCACACAATTGACAACTGTAACAGCATACTCTAAGATCTTTAGAATCTTATCCTGTAATATTTNGGCTGGTGCAACAAGCAACAAAGAGAAAGCAGCTCCTGTTCCGGCACACAATTGACAACTGTAACAGCATACTCTAAGATCTTTAGAATCTTATCCTGTAATATTTGAGGAAATGCTGTCATGTTTAAAATCAACAGAGGTAAAGTCCGCAATTGTTGGCACAATTTATAGTTCTCAATATGACTGGAAAATATCCTTAATATCCGGTCCAGCACTTCTAGTTGCAATCCTATATCATCTGCTTTAAGAAAAATATCCTGTAAAACCTGCACTGCTTCCAGATCTTTCACTTTACTATTGAGATTTTTGTCTCTTCGCTCTTCACCTACTCCACCCTCAGTAAAAGTAAATGGACGACTACTATGCCCATTAGGCCTACTATTAACAATTTTTGATGCTCTTCCTCCCAGTGATGAAACACTTTCTTCAGGACCTGTAAGCGCCAGATTTACAAGGACATCAAGCAATCGGGATAGTGATGGTGAAAGGTTTGGATGCGAGTCATCCTGCTTAGTAGCATCTTGATTCCTTGTCATATCATGCAAAACATTAGAACCAAATGATGATGCATGTCTGTGACTCCCCGAATCAGCCAAGGTTAACTGTCCAATCTGATTTTGCTGAGAGTTGGATAGTGTCAACCCAAACTGAACGAGAAAATGATAGCCATGTGCATTTTGTATATCATCCCTAAGCCTCACTCCCCCAGCTTCTGCAAAATATAGAATTCAAATGAATAAATGCAGATACAAAAGCCTAAAGGAGAATACAAACATTACCTATGAATCTGCTCCTATACAAGCTATATCAATTGTATGTACTGTTTCGATGGATACACCTTTTCTTTCTACATCTCAGATTTTTCAAGCAGTTGTTCATTTTTCACCTGGTGACAAAATACAACAGAATGGCAAACAAATGTCAAGGATGATTTGCCAACTTATAACTAGCTAACCTGATCTGTACGATAGCTCTACACACTCCAGCAACAAGTCAATTATTCCCATTGTATAAGCAGCATCCCCACTCTTGGTGTTAAAATCTTTCACTGCCATTAGAAGTACTTTAATCTGAGCACAATGTAAAAGGTACCCGTAAGTAGCACTTCAATGATAACAACATTGCAAAATGTTTCCAAATATCAATCAGTTGATAAGTGATTGTCCTTGCTTACAGAGTGTTCATCCATTCAATATATAATGACAATTATGACCACCAAAGCAAAAACAAGACCAACAATAAGCAGAAACCTTCAAAACGATTTCTCCACTCCAGTGGACATGAAAGTGAGAATTATACACTTCTCAGATTCCATCAATACTGATTAAAAACCAAAAGACTGTGCCATTTGGTTTAGAAGTCGCATGGCAACAAAGCAGGACCCATCAAAGTAGGGGAACCCTCAAGGATGGGTCTTGCCAACAACTCTACATAGACCAACCAAAATAGAAAACTTGGCAAGATGTAAAATAGAAAGGAAAACTTTTTAAGTAAATTTTGCCCAAAAGAGTAAAAAGTACTAAATGCAAGCCATTCAACCATATAGCTGTGTATATGTTATTTTTTGGCAATAGTCAAAACTTAAGTGATAGGCACAAACAATGAAAATAAGATGCACAATGAATTCCTCAAGGAATCAAACTGCTCCACAAAGACGCCAAATCCTGATGACAAACAATTTAGAAAACCCAAAGGGAAGCTGATTTGGCCATCCTCGCATCTGCAAAAGGAACTTCTTCTATTACTAACGAAGTTGAATATATCTCTTGAAGATCTATAAGCAAGTTAAAAAACTTCAGAAGTCTGTAAAAATCAGACAAAAGGAGTTGTCGTGGATGGCTATGAAGAACCTCAAATCATTCTGAAATGACCTGCAGGTGAAGAAACAAGTACACGGGGGTGACATCACAGGGGTACAATGGTTGACCTATGCTAAAATACATTATGAAAATCTTGCTGAAAGCAAAAGCCCATCGAAATCAGTGTAAAGGAAAGATTCTTCACAGAAGTAGTAGATGTGCAAAGGCATTAAGTGCCTACCATCAAGAGCAAAAGGCATCGATGGGCTACAAGCAAAGCACTTAAAATTGGGTCACGAATTTCTCAGCCAGCACATAACAGCGATACACATCCAAATGGCAATAGAGGGTTTCCCAAGCCTTGTTTTTTCCATCTTTAATGCAGGAGAAAAATAAGACCCGACAAATTACAAAAGCATTATGATCAGCCCAATCTTCACCAAGCTCATTGAACTGTCAGGAAAGAAAAGCATTAAATGGGGTGGGGGCAGTGGCACAGAGGGTATGAGCAAGTCGGTAATAAAATCAGAATGAAAGAAGGATTGTCAAAGAGTTTCAGCTAGAGTTCACTAAGAAGTTAAATTGGAATATGTGCACAAGGAAGAGACTTAAAGGCAGAGGGAAGATCCTTTTACTACAAAACCAATGCAGGGAAGCAGAGATTTGGGATTGGGGTATGTTATCCTCCCTCATCCAGGAACACACAACACCTGTGCTGCTATATATCAGTGTGAGGCACAGGAGCCAGGCACAACTGGAGAAATAGGAGGAATCCAGTTGAGACATTGGAGAAAAACAGGCTCCTTAGAATAAAGGTAAGGACTCCATGTGAGATACTTCTGGCAGAAATAGGAATATGCTGAAGAAAGATAATAATAGACAGACAAGCAGTGGCAGCTATATGCAGCAAAAGAACAACTTACAAGAACGATCAGGAAGACTTAAAAAAGAGGGCAATGTAAGAGGCTGTTTAACAGCTGGAATATAGCAGAAGAAAGTTGCCTGGTATATAAGTAGGGGCTGAAAATCCACGTACAAGAATTTTAAATAAAAAGTAAGTGGAAAAGAAATGCCAAGAGGAAGCAGCAATACTACATGGATAACTTCATCCCAGTGGAAGAAAATAGAATTCAGGACTACTTGAACTAAATTTTTGACGAAGAAAAAATCAAGTTTTTGCCCGAATAAGAACCAGCTCACACTGATTATGTTGTGAGACAGGAGGATGGAGAAGAACCCAAGAGATAAAAAAGGTAAAAAGACATGTATACTATGTTAAAAAAGAGACATGAAAACCAAGCAGCGTTTCCTGCTGCATAGTGAAGCATATAACCACATTCAAAGGGGAGAAAAATTAGAGAACAGCAATTGGAAGGTGGCATTCTAAAAGGGCTTTGTAGAGGACAATGCCAAGAGAGACTCAAGGATTTACCAAAAGCCAATCCAGCTGGGTCGGGAGACCTACCCATGGGCTCAAACCCAAAACTTCTTTGAACCACACAATGGATCTTGGCCCCTCTTTAAATTTATATTTTCCTTTCCTTCATATAATGGAATGTTGAGTCAACTGGATCTAGCCCAGGCGGTTGAGAGAAAGGAGTGTTATCCTCTCCACCCAGGATCAAATCCCACAACTGACATTTTGAGCTTTTCATGAGTATATTGTTCTATATGCCTTGAGCCCTGAAGAATCCAGTTTACCCTGGGTACCATCCTTGAAATGAGGGGAAGTGCCCAGTGGGTTTCTCCAGGATATGTATTTCGTGTCATAAAAAATTAAAATAAGTAAATAATGGAATGTTGTACTAGCTGTAAGCCTTTCTTTCCCATAGGCTAGTTAAATTATTGACATTTTAGCAAACTTCGCTTCCACTTTTTTCACATGAATAAAGCTCAGTACATGTCAGAAAAATGACAAAACCGTTACATTCAAAGGTTAATCATCTACTGATGACATTACCCTGCTATTTAAATAGAAGTGAATAAAATCATTTCAAATAAAATTAGTCATGAGCAAACCAGATGGCGTGTACGAATGTATTTTGCCACACTTCCATTGTCATTCACCAATAGGAGACCAAGTATCTGCAAAACAAACCAAACAGCAGTTATTTTCTACCAATTAAAGGGCCCAAAGATAAAATAAAACTCCTCGATTGTACTGATTAAAATGGCATCAACAAACATGACACCGAACAGCTGAAAGATAACCTGCATGGCATGTCGATGGAGCTGAATGATATGTAAAGGAAGTGTGCCAAATTTTTTGTCTGTTGCAACCATCTGAAATAGAAGCTGAAATGAATCATCTTCAATCAGACTAATTGCTGCTCCAGGATGGCTTGCCAAAGCCTTCATAATATGCACTATGCTTCCTTCTACCTGCAAATTCAAAAACCTTTATCCAAATTTTGCATCTAAAATGACTTCCATTATATGGATACATCTGCATATGATATACAAATTGGTAACAAATAAGGCATTTCTATTTGTATCTTAAACAAACATCAGCAACAAGAATAATCCTTCTACACAAGTACTGCAATTAGAATAGAGTAACTATCTCCAAATGAAAGCTCATCAAAGCTGTTCCATAAGTGGCTTGTGCTCAACTGGTGTGATATAACCAGCATGAGTGCAACATAGTAATAATCAAATCTCAGATGCTT
This sequence comes from Pseudotsuga menziesii, assembly GCA_001517045.1. Classification (NCBI taxonomy): domain Eukaryota; kingdom Viridiplantae; phylum Streptophyta; class Pinopsida; order Pinales; family Pinaceae; genus Pseudotsuga; species Pseudotsuga menziesii. The sequence goes on from LPNX010142313.1 coordinate 225,165, forward strand.
TGCTGTCGTTCCAAACAGTAAGTAACCCATGATTTGGGCAGTGTTACCAAAATCGGCTTGGCAGAAACTTGGCAAGGAAAAAATGTGAGTTTGGCTTGGCTTAGGGAAACTCAACAAATCCTCAAACAAAAACTTCAAAACAGTGGAGAAGATCAGAAATAATGGCTCATTTGCTGGGTTTTATAATGTAACAGGCCCAACAGCCATTACACAGACCCATCATAAATAAAGGGACATGAAGCCTATATAATCCATTAGGATAAAACTGCATTCCAAATGATGTGAAGAATATTGATTATAATCAAGCAGTGTGATCTCTTTACATAGTGCTGATGAGATGGCTCACGATGAAAGGCAATGACCTAATAAAAAATAATAATTACAATTTTTTCAACTAGGTTTATATGTCACCCCTCCTTGAGAAGCTTTGGCGGCTTGACCTCAAAGCAGTTGAAGAAACAAAACAAGAATATCTTCCAACTTTTATACAATATTGTTGCATTGCAGAAGGATCAATCCATCCTGTGTCGATTTTCTCTGGGACTATCTGTTGATAGGACTCTTGAATATAAGTTATAACTTACTGGAGTGTGACTCCAAGTATATTTCATTCTTAACTCCAGGTCGTAATGAAACTCTGATTCTTTGGAATGTTATAGAGCATCAGCTTTTCTTAGAGAAATGTTGATGTCAGCAACTTGATTGGTCATTATTGCGACTCATGTGATAGATCATAGGATGACGATAAGGTGTCCTTGTGAATTGCCTCTTCTTGATCTTGACTTCAGGATATTATTGATTCACTTAAAGTTGGATGTTAACATTTCTGTCAGATACTTTAGGTTATCCATTCATTGCCAAAATTTCATCAGTGACAACAATCAGATTTTTATATTTGATTAAATCACTAGACATGTACTTATCGGCAACTTGCACTTCAATTTTTGGAATTAATATTTCCTTTTGCTTTGATCTTTGATTTTCATAAGCAAGGTTTGATTTTGATTTCTTAGACAAGCAATTTCACTATCCTTGACTGATAAATCCTTTCCACCATTCTGCAAGTATTCGCAATGTGCATGGTTGCAAGGATTTACAATGTGCACAGTGTTTTACCTCTTGTTGTGTATTTTTAATGGGAGATTGAACAAGTTTGTATGTCTGATTTTTTTTACAACTATTCTTGTGTGTTTATTTGTCTTATTTTTTAACCCAATGTCTGATCATTACCCTACAAACATGACAAAGGCTTTGTACCATTTTGGCAATATAGTGAACCTCATGACAAGCACAAATTGCCAAAATATCAATTGTAAGCTACACAAAAAGGAGATGACTAAACAGATTTGCCACTTGAAATTTGTAAGAATTCAAGAACATGAGACTGAAATTTGTGCCAATTCAAACCCAAAAATCATGTGAGTTGCTCATTAATCTATCAATGAAAGAATAAGAAGGAAGAGAAAGCAACTATAATCTTGAAATTGTGGCCGGAGGAGTAGCAAGAACCACGGGGCATATCAACAAAGTAGGGAAGTGAGAGGAACTCACTCAATTCACCTTCCACAAGGATCTCACCTTTCTTTGTTTGAATAACCATACCATGGCACAACTTTCCATTCAATCAGTTGTTAAAATAATAGAAAAAGGAAGACGATAGGGTTGTGGGTGTTGATGTTCTCCATGGTTCCAACATCAGGCAAACATTCTATAGACCATTCTCTCATATGGGTTCACGACCTAAGGAGAGAACAGCCCCATCATAGCCCTTGAGTGTGTGTCTTATGGCTCGGATGCTTAGCCTCGTCTAGTCATGTGTTGACTGGAGTGGTAGTAAGCTAGAGGTCACATTGCGTACTCTATGTGGGAGTGCTCTATAGCGGGAGTGATGTATTCTTGTAGAGTGAGATAACTTGTCTATGTTACAAGGAGATCTTATCTCTTTGTATATTAGACACAGTCTAATCTAATGTTGAATTTGACAATTGGCTCTAAGAAGTGTCCAGGACTCCTTAAAGTATAGTCAAATCAACATTAGAGCTCTAGTGAAGAATGTGACCGCATGTGAGGAAATATCAATGAAGAGAACTTTTCTATGATGAAAAATATCCAAAGAAGTCAAGGCAATCCATTAAAGAAGACCCAAAGAAAGTGAAAGACAAGAAAGGGAAAAATACCCAATAAAAAGGGGGAACTTGGACCTAGAAGACAAAAGTACAAGTCAGCCTCAAGAGTGAAAATAAAGTCAACTAAAGAATATAAATAGAAGCGTTCTCACACTTTATTTGACACATTCAAGCAAGCTCATCTCTCTCAATTGGTGTGCACTTCTCAAGGAGGACAAGTGAAGAAAGGGGGAACTTGGACCTAGAAGACAAAAGTACAAGTCAGCCTCAAGAGTGAAAATAAAGTCAACTAAAGAATATAAATAGAAGCGTTCTCACACTTTATTTGACACATTCAAGCAAGCTCATCTCTCTCAATTGGTGTGCACTTCTCAAGGAGGACAAGTGAAGAAAGGGGGAACTTGGACCTAGAAGACAAAAGTACAAGTCAGCCTCAAGAGTGAAAATAAAGTCAACTAAAGAATATAAATAGAAGCGTTCTCACACTTTATTTGACACATTCAAGCAAGCTCATCTCTCTCAATTGGTGTGCACTTCTCAAGGAGGACAAGTGAAGAAAGGGGGAACTTGGACCTAGAAGACAAAAGTACAAGTCAGCCTCAAGAGTGAAAATAAAGTCAACTAAAGAATATAAATAGAAGCGTTCTCACACTTTATTTGACACATTCAAGCAAGCTCATCTCTCTCAATTGGTGTGCACTTCTCAAGGAGGACAAGTGAAGAAAGGGGGAACTTGGACCTAGAAGACAAAAGTACAAGTCAGCCTCAAGAGTGAAAATAAAGTCA
>LPNX010142313.1:228132-323132 GCA_001517045.1 Pseudotsuga menziesii
ACTAAAGACTATAAATAGAAGTGTTCTCACACTTTATTTGACAGATTCAAGCAAGCTCATCTCTCTCAATTGGTGCACATTTCTCAAGGAGGACAAGTGAAGATCACTAGAAGGAATTTTTGGGGTTATCTTATTATTTCTATCTCTTTCAAGTTTCAAGGTTCGCTAGGGTTTCTTGTGGAAGAAGGGCACACTCTTGTGCTTGGATTGATTTCTTCTGAGAAAAGTTTGTTGGGTTTTCTCCCTATTGGGTTTCCCAAGATAAAATCTTTGTGTTTCTTGTGCATGGTTATCTTTCAGTGATCGTTGTTTATTTTCTGTTGAAAACTAATGATGATATAACTGTGGGATGAAATAACTCATGAATTAAAAGTTGAAAGAGATGAAAATTATACTACTAAGATTAAAACAACAACAATGGGAAGGTGTCTTCTATGGAGCAACATATCGTTTAACACTTGCCAAGAACAATACATTCAACCAAGTAATGTTTGATGTTGATGTTGTTGGCTCACGGTATAAGGCCCCTACTTGTGACAAGTTAGGAGGGCCTATCCTTCAAAAGAAAAGATTAATAACACTAAAGGTTCAACGACTTTTGAAAATCATGGAAAACCATTGGAGTTCTCCTCCCCTCCAGCCTCCCCGAAAACATATTCTTACCTAAGCAAAGCTCATGGATGACCTTGCGTCATGTAAGAATATATGCATTTATTTCATCCATATCATATTACGTATATAACATAGAATGAATCCCCAAACAACTACTCTACTAGCTACCTACAGATAGGAAGGATCAAACAATCATTAAGGAAGCGAGGGCCAGCCCTATCCATCCAATAAGGTTCTCTAGTCGAGTGCATAAATACTATCTCCCCGACATCACTAGTCGGGTGCATAAATGCTATCTCCCCGACATCATTAGTCGGGTGCGTAAATGTTATCTCCCTATCACACCTATTGGAGTTTATGTTAGCACTTATAGCTTAGACTCAACGAGTCTATTTGGTTCAATGTCCACTCTATAGGTTCGAGGAACCACCTTTTTGAATGATGTCAAAGGGTTAAGACGTATGGGAAAAACAAGGTCCTTAATTTCTTGGATACTTGTTCTGAGGGATCAATGTTTGTTAAATCAATTGATGTGTCTCAACATGTTAAAGATGCAACATTGTTATGTGATTTGTTTAATGAGTCCATACAAGAGCTAGCTACATACCAGCCTAATGGGCTAGTTTGAGTGGTTTGATGCTTTGAGCTTCATGCGAGAGGTCTTAGGGTCGATTCTCCAAGCTAGTTACCTTTGTTGTGTGCCTCACTCAATGTTGCCACAAGGTCAAGTGTCATAATCAATGTCGATGGGTTTACACTAGCTACCATCCATGAAATACAGTGAAGTTCCCAAGGATTTCCCCACTACATTTTCCTTGAAAAATAAAGCTAGGCAAATAGCATGTTGCACAAGTCATAACAAATAACGTTGCTAATTGTGTGATTGTTAGCAAGATGTTAATGGGGGCACTGTAATTGTTTTGAACTCCATGTGTCCCCAATTGCGACAATTTGATTCTTGAGGATGTTACCAAATTTTACTATATCAAGGAACAAACCAAAAGCATCACAACGTTCATATATAATAATGCCTTTGTTCTTAGCCTAATGAGAAAAATTACATAAAAGAAGGAGATGATGTGTCATCCCATCACAGATCTCACCACCAGCTTCATTTCTCTTCAACTTCTCATCAATTATATGTTGGTGGTGAAGAGGATGTTCATTTCAAGAGTGGTATACTAGTATGTTTAACAAAAAACAAAAACAGCATGGCATTTCTAGACTATCGTACCAAGACTCCTTCTAAGGAGTGGAGGAGGTATGTAAATTTAATAAACCATCGGTAAAGGTTCTTCAGTTGATATAGTACCAAAGGATCTATTGAGGACCAAAGGATCATACCATCCGGTTTGGATCTTCCCCTTATACAGTGATGACAAAGATATATAAAACAGTGTACCTTGAAAAAGAGAAAAGATTACTGGTCATGTTGGCCCTATAAAGGAGTTGTTGGTCCACCTTGTATGGTTCACCTTGATCTTGTGGGTCTGTGGGTTGTTTTATTGTGGCCCCCTTTGTTGACTCATGGCCCTTTATCTTACTTGGTCCTAGCACTCTTATTGTGTGTGTACACTTGTCATGATGACTCTCACCTTATGGGCTTTTGGTACACTAACCTAAGTCCCTTTTATCTTTTGGTTGGATCATTTACCTTATGACTTTATTATAAAAGTTTACTTTACGGTTTTATTATTAAAACCTTTATGGTTTTATTAATAAAGACCTTTAGACCATTTATTTATCTTATGGTCTTATTTTGGACCTTTGGACCCTTGATCTTAACCTAAGTTATTTTTCACTAAGTTTGGACTTTAGGTTAATCTTTTTTTATATAGTCACGACCCTTATAAATTGATATAAGTTTTTATTCAAGAGGTAGATCTGATTCTTACTTGTGGTTGACTATTTCCTTCTTGCGACTGCTGCTGACCGTTACCCTTTGTCCCATGTGGCTCTTCCCTATGTGACCATGAGCTTGTTTTCCTGGGTGGACTGTGGGTTTCTTCCCAGCATGACCGTGAGTTTCACTTTATGTGTGGACTGTGGTTTTTCCAGTATGACTGTGTAAGCAGAAGCATACTTATCAGTCAGTATGCTTCTGCTTTAAACCTCTTAAGCTCTCTCTCAAGGTACATAAATTGTTTGCCTAGTTGACTTGTCCCTTCGGTGACAAGATCAAATCTGAAATATTTGAGTATAAGGCAGATTCAAATATTGGTTATGATTCTTTACTGCTGATATCTGCTGTACATTATTTTATCATGTTTTTACTGTAAATGGCATTTGATGAATCTCGATGACCAACTGTAACGCAGTGACTATGGAGCGTTAAGTTGAAAGAGATGTAAATTATGTTTGTTTTATTACAGTTTAAATTTATTGGAGCAGTACTATTCTAAATATGAATTTTTTAATTATGTTAATGCATTAAAGTTCATTAATTATGTTAAAAACTCCTCTAACCCTAAAATTCAACACTGTAAGGTTCACAATATTGTCATTGGTGGTTGAGCCACAGTCGATTTTGATATTACAGGGAAGAGAGGGAATGCCACCAAGGTTTCCTATATTGTAGCTGGTGGTTGATTCACCCTTCATCAAGATATTGAAGGAAGGAGGGGGGATTCCATTTCCTTGCCATATTGTATCCAGGCTTGCAAATGCGCCATATCAATTCCCTTCTCCATATCCATTCCAGTGCACCTTAGGCAAACAATGAAACATAAAACCTTGTCTACATCAAACTTTGTCTGGAAATAATTACTTTGACACATACCAGAAAATAGGAAAATGAGGCCCATCCACAGATTTGAAAATAAACAGAGTGAAAAAGAATGCCGGTACTGATCCTAAACCATCATAAATGGAAAATAAGTAAAATAAATCTATGATATTAAGAAAGAAACCTCAAGCTTGTGCACTGGTCTATTGAGTTCATTGCCAACTTTGTCCAAGGATACCATTGATTCTCCTCCCAATTCCAGATCTTGTGATGCAGAGCCAGTAGGAGTAAGCAGCATGTTCAGTAAGTGAATGAGACAGCAAAGTACCCCAGAATCCAGCAGAGGTTGTACATTGAGTGGCTGCAGTAGTAATAAAAACAGTAATTAAAACTAAGAATTGCATTTATAGGCTTCTAATTCAATCCCAACATGACAATTCTATAGAAGGAGATGCAGACAGAAGAATGGCTTCTTGGGGAACTCATGCCTACTCAACTTCAATATATTTATGGTTGGGTTTCATTTTATATTTTACTGTCATCTATTACTTTTCGAAATAGTACTTTCCTTCTTAAATCATGTATTGCTTCAATATTAAGGGCAAAGAGGACAAAATATGTGTCTTTAATGAAGGCGGATCTTAAAAAAGGGATTATTCAAATGAAAGGCGTCATCTAGGCAAATATTAAGCATAACTGGTGTTTTGATTTTCTGGTAAATAAAAATTATGTGTGGTAAAGCCCCCAAATAAAAATTGTGTGTGGTTTATTCAAATGAAAGGCGTCATCTAGGCAAATATTAAGCATAACTGGTGTTTTGATTTTCTGGTAAATAAAAATTATGTGTGGTAAAGTCCCCCAATAAAAATTGTGTGGTAAAGCCCCCCCCTTTTGCTGATCAATGGTGCTAATCCAAGCTCTAAAAGCAAGTGAGACTATTTCCAATGTTTCAAGTAGTTTTTTCTATTTTTTTCAACTTAAGTCAGTACAAATGTGCATCTGAAGTTTTGCTTCGGTCTGTTTTACTGCCTAGAGCATTGCTATTGAATTCGTATTCATTTGCTTGATTTGATCACAGGAATGCTATTCTTCCATAAGCCTTCATATGAGCATTGATACGTACAGGAGAGACAAGGCCTTCTAGAGCATATAACAAGTTGGAGCCAACAATGTTTCCATCCTGCAAATGCCATTTCCATTATAAATGTCAAAAACTTATTGTCATAATAATTAACAAAGAAGTTAAGAAACCTAAAGTTATCATTAATTTCCTTCATAGGACTTGCCTTCCGCACTTCTGTAAAAAACTTCAAAACTTCTCCCTTATTAAGAAATCCCCTTGGATCCGTACTTTTCAACTTCTCTATGTCAACCACTAAGGCTTTCCCAACAACAAAAGAGAATAGATGAGCATCAACTAGCCTGCACATCATCAACAAATCCTATTAAGATCACGCTTGAATATTACATGTCAAACTAACTTTGAAGTGCCAGTCTCCAGATATAAGAAGAGACTGAAATGATGTATTTTTCCAAATGGGACACCCGTGATGAGTTTGACAGGCCAACTTCTGAGGAGCTCTTGGGCTTTATACATCCCCCAAATTAAATTTGAACGTCCCCAGAAATGGGGAAAGGAATTGCATTTCATCATACAAGCTATCCTTAAGCACTCATTTCTAAATGACAAATGTTCTACGAAAATAAAATAAGAGAAGACTCCCTCAATTTTTCATTATGGTTCTTTGATCAAATCAAATCAACCACTGAACAGTTCAAATATTTTAGACCTGACTAGTCACGACTCAAAAGGTGCTCACAAATTCTACTCCTTCCATGTCTTTAATTCTTTGTCTGTCATAAAAAAATTCCACTTCATATAGATCAATCATCCAAAATGAATGCAGCACCTTGTAGGTAGTTAAAGACCATGGGTGAAATCATAATGAGATGATACACACCCACCCACATTAGAACCTACTTGTTAACTAGTTCAGCTGGGTTCCCATGTTGCTTGGCTAGTTTGCAAAAAACTTCTACAGCCAAATTCAAGGCCTCTTCCTTCTCCTGCAGATTTGCATTCAATGAAATATTGTGAATCCGCTGTTTGATGTAAGCAATCATTCAAATATTAAAGTATGCTTATTTGAATTCCATAACTTATCCAGCATCTCACCTTTTCTGAATTGGAGGAGCGGAATTCCTCCCAAAATCTTTTGAAGTCCAACTCCAACTCATCTTTGCCTCTGAATTTACGAAAAAGAGAAAAAACAGTAGCATTGTTTAGTACTATTAACCTGTCAAATTAGCAATAAAAACTACACACTTTGTGCTGCAAAATTAGAAGAGACTAGAAAAACATAATCATTTCCTTAATATGTCAAACCAGAGTTGAAAGAATTAATTATTTTGATATTAAGCTCAATTATCACAACAAATATATCATGGTCAAAACTTTAAATAGCTTGCATTCAATCCATATGCAATGGAAAACAAGAATTTCCATTTCCTTTGCAAATATTTATTAAGAAATCTCAAATTTATAAGAACTTTGTTTGTTCATCACTTGAGGACATTATTAAAGTTCAAATTTCAATTTCTATATTGCTAAGGCTTCCGTGGAGTCAAATGAAGACAGGAAATTTATTTTAAATGTCCATGTTTCTCTTTGTGATACCAGCAACATTATCCATCCCATACAAATAGCCATGCCTCTGGAACTTTTATCAGTCACTCCATCTGTCATCCCCTTTCAAATTTAACTTCGGATATTGATCTACAAGAAGCTCAACGACTGGAAACTGATTGGGCTTTATTCTAATTTTCTATCACAATTGGAAATCGTGAAAAAAAATGATGGGTGATGGCCATCATCCAGAAGATATACTGAATTGGTCATCAGCTGGTAGAAAAATACTTTCTTTGTCCATGCTGCAGTTATCTTCAAATCCATGTCCATTGGGCACAAAGAAAATACTTTCTTTGTCCATGCTGCAGTTATCTTCAAATCCATGTCAATTGGGCACAAAGAAAATACTTTCTTTGTCCATGCTGCAGTTATCTTCAAATCCATGTCCATTGGGCACAAAGAAAATACTTTCTTTATTCATGCTGCAGTTATCTTCAAATCCATGTCCATCCATTGGGCACAAAGAAAATACTTTCTTTGTCCATGTCCACTGGGCTAGTCTGGTGGCAACTTGGAGCAGTTGTCATGACTCACAATGACCCAGGTTCAAATATTGGCAAGCATACTCCTCCCTTATGGGGTTTGCATGTAAATTTCTAGGCATTTCAATTTTTTTAATCAATTATTTTCAAAAGGCATACGCTGCAGACTCCTTTTATTATAATCCCCTTCTGCTTAAGCAATGCTGATTTTCCTTTTTCACAATTAAGTTTGTGGCCAAGTAGTCAAGAAACACGTATCTCATGTTAAGCATCTAACAGAGTAGCTTGACAAATATGCACTAAACAAATTCACCTACAAGAAAACATGGTACAGTGTTTAAATTTTAATTGCAAGTGTGTAAGAACATTATGATAATGGCCTCGTATTTCATTAAAGGATCACGGCCACATTCAATAGGATGTTAGTTTTCTACCGGTACCAAAAGTTCCATCTCAATCTCGTTAAAGTAAAATTCAATCCAATTTAATTGGTTTCTAGTTGGGTTATACAAAGAGATGTACATGTGCGCTGATGTTCTATGAGACGTAAATCCACTTGTGCTTTAATTGGTGCAGCTTCGGCAAAATTTCCAAAATTTCATCTCTGACGCAGAGACGGACTATGGGCATCACAACCAAGACAATTAAATCTCGGTGCAGAGCTAAACTGTGAATTCAAACATAGGATCAATCATAATTACTAATAGGCTCAGATTTCTCATTCAGAAGGTATGAACAGATTCCAGAAAAGACCATGTTCTTGGGGATCGAAAGTGCAAAGTTTTTCTGTCGGTGTAAAAAATCAAAGCATGTCCACACGTAGACTCAAATCAAACCACTCGATCAAAGAATATTCCTATTGAAGAACTTGGTTAGAGCCTTAGATCTTGATCAAAACGATTATTGACATTACCCGGCCTCGTCAACATCAAAGAAATTGATCAGAAGGATTATGGATGTTACCTGGGTGTTGCAGCTGCATTGCCATGAAATTGAACCGGCTCCCTCGGCGGACGCGGAGAAGAAGTTGAAGAAGAGGAGGACGAGTGAGAGAATCCAACCTTATCTTTAAGCAGCGAAACCCATTTCATTGTTTTCCGTGCTCGTTGTACCGGTTTAACATCTGGAGCTCCTCCACGTTAAACATCCACCGAAACTCCGCAGGAGATCAAGCCAGAGCTCAGACACTACACAATGACTAAGTTCAGCAGTTCCCCTGAACAATGCCCCCTCAATGCCCCCTCCCAGCTTTACTCTACCACTTCTCCAAAATAAAACATAACCTAATGACCCAACAAATATCGAATTTCAATCCGAAAAGCCAGAGCTTACTCAATCCCTTGAATCAAAATTAGTCTCGACCAATTTTATCTCATTTCCCAAAGCGTTGTTATTTCTTCAATTGCCCGAGCATAAGCTTCTCTCAATCTCGGACACTCAATCCGCAAAAATCACCATTTCAATTTGTTGTTTATGATTAGCTTAGCACCCAATTGCTCATTCAAACAAGCTTCTTCAAAATCGGTGCAAATGACATCCGATAGACATTTCAGGGAGATCCAAAAACGAAGGATCGCAATGGCTTTAAACCGTATTACCGCGACTTGTTCCGTGCAGATCGATCTCAGCAATCCGTGATCCGCGATTCGAACTCACCACCAGCGGCCTAGACGGAGTCTCTCGAGTTGACTGTTTTCGAATCGATCCAGGAACAATTCAGGGTGCAAAACATACCCAAATTTTGCAGAACAAGTCACGATTGAGATGTGCGAGGGTGTCGTAGCATCAAAGAAAAAAAATTGCTTTCAGTGCATATTCACAACCCTAGTTAAAACAAAACCAGTTTCATTCCTCGCGGGGTTTTATTATTATTATTATTATTTATTTCACCCTCCTATGTCTAATCGCCGCTTTTGATCGAGCGCTCGCTCGCTCGCTCCCGGATGCCGAAAGGCCCCCCTGCCGGATAACGCACGCCCGCCAGAATGTGCAAACGTGGGAGACAGTCTTGGATTTTAAAAAATGTTTCGTCCACGTCGGATGCCACGTCGTCATGTTGGATTCGTCGGACCCGCGGCCGCGGTCACCGGGAATGCCGGTTCCCCGGTTCACGACGCGGAATCCATTTTATTTTGTTTTGTTTTATCGTCTATTTCTTGTATTGTGTTCTTTGTGATGGAAGAAGTGGCCGAGCACGTCCCCACTCCTCCTTTATCGTTTACTTATATCAGATGATGCCAAGGGGTTGAATAGGGGTTTAGGTTTTCTTGTTAGGCCAAGCGGTGTGAATATTTTATTAGGGCTTTAGTTGTTGGACACCATGTTTGGTAGGGTGGACCGTGGGGGTGATGATTATGATAATTGCCTATTTGCCGCCGTTGATTGATTCAAGTTTAAGCAGATATTCTTCGCAATGGAAGCTTTTGTTGGGTCCACTATGGGCCAGGGTTAGCCCCTAACCACGGTTACCCACTTATCACGCGCTTGACTTATGGATGTTCCATCTCATGTCCATGGTGGATGACTCGTTCTAACATGCTATATACACTTCATGAGTTAAGAAAATATACATGATATATACACTTCATGATTTAAGAGTATATACAATGGATATATATAAAAACTATACTCATTTCAAATTTAAGTGAAAGTCCCTTTCATGGAGAATGTATGAAGTTGTTAAGGTACGACATCTTTTTCTCTCAAATAACAATCAACAAATTAATATCAGAGTGAGTTCAGGTTGCTCAATTGAAATACAAAAATATCTTCACTCATATTTATTTATTTTTCTAATAAAATGTTAACTATCTACCTAAAATTGGGTTGGTTGGTTGTTAAAATCATTTACCATTATTTTAACATATAATCATGTTATATTTGTCTTAATTTTCAATTTATTAAGTATTGAGATAGATCTAAAAAACAATTGAGTCTAAATATTTTGATACTTAAAAGTTCTCGAGTTAAGATGGATTTATGTTGGTGTGCTTTATATAGTATATAGTATCATGATACCCATGTTGTGAGTTGATAAAAATAATAAGCAATGAATAATTTCCTTATGAGTCGATGGTTTAGTTGATTTTTTTTATAGTGTTATGTGTGTGGGGGGGCAGAGAGATTGATTTGTAAACTAGCATAGATCCATTTTAAACCCAGATCTATCAAGCACCGAGAGGGATCCAATTTCTTGAGGTGTACATTTTTTTACCATTTGGATCCCTCTCGGTACTTGATAGATCTGAGTTTAAAATGGATCTATGTTAGTTTAAATTTGTTTATATTTTATTTAAGTCGATATGTAATTTTTATTTTTTACTTTTTATTTTTTAATACTTTTTATTTATGTCGGTTAACATAACATGACTAGCGTGACAGGATCTTCCCCATACAGGGTTGGGGAGCACCTCGCTTCTCTCGGTGCAATGATTATTATTTAACACATAGATTTATTATTATAACATTTTTAGTTTTGTATAACAGATTATATTGGGTCGATGTAGTTGTGGACATGGGATGGACATTACAAGATTTATTATTACGTTGCAATGATTATTATTTAACACATAGATTTATTATTATTATATTTTTAGTTTTGTATCACATATTATATTGGGTCGATGTAGTTGTGGACATGGGATGGACATTACAATCTCTTCAATATTGGGTTGTAAAATGCACCTCGCTTCACTTGATGCAACAATAGATACACATGTGGGGGTGGCAGGTGCGGGGGGGGTTCTATTTGACCTCGGTGGAAATATAGTTAAGTCAGTTGCTTGTGGTTTAGGCTTTGGAACAAATAACTATCCAGAGAGAATGGCCTTGTTCTTAAGCTTGAAGCTATCGGTGGAAGTTGGTGTTCACTCCTTGATTGTGATTGGGGACTCTTATCTTGTGATTTCTCAGGCTATTCAAGGCATAGATATTTCTGATCAAGTTGTCAACCGTCTTCATAAGAGGATATTAAACTTTTATCCTCTTTTTGAATCTCTAAGATTTTCATGTGCTTCGTGATCTAAATCATCAGGCTGATGTACTAGCTAATCTAGCCTCTCATCTACCTATTGGTGGCTATGAAGATAATGATGGAAATTTGAAATCCATTCCCTACCTTAACTTTGGTATACTCCCCCTTCATCTTTTTGGAAAGTTGGTGGTTTCTTTAATTAAGAATTTCATTGTGGACAGTTATCGTATGTTGAATGTAGTGGGTGGCTCATACTCCTTGCATGGTAGGACAATTAAGTCTTCTCCTCAAACCCTTCTTTGTTCCGCTTTGAGGTTCATTCTTTGTTGTTTGTGTTGGTTCAGCTTTGGAGTTTGGATTTCTGCGGTATTTGGAATGGTGGCTGGCTATGTTGGAGGTTCTCTTCTCCTTACTGTGGGGAGGAAGACTTTGTCGGCTTCAACTCCTCAAAATTATAGGTATTCCTTACTAGTGATTTCGACTTCAGTTTTAAATTTCCTCTTTGGGATACTGGGCAAAATCATAGCTATTGTGGTTTTTGTGTTGCGTCTTGGTTCTGGTTTGGTGACACTCTTTTCCTTCATCCCTCTTATGGTGGTGGTTTTTATAATAATGTGCACTTTGGCTTTTTTGAAACTGGTTCGGATAACCCTTTCCCCTTGAGAATTGATTGTATCTCTTTAAAGCTGGGAGAGGTTTATGTGGGTTAGGATTACATTATGGACTTTATTAAGAAATTAGATGATCTATCTGCTCAAGTTGAACAAGTTTATGCTTGTATGAATTTGTTCCACAACCAATTGAAGGATATTCAAGACCAATTGTCTGTTTTGAACAATTATGCTCAAATTAGTTCTACCCTTGAAACAATATTTTCCAGTCTATATGAGGTTGTAAAATCATGCAATAGAATGATTCAGGACTTAAGGAAAGATGTTGATAATCATGATGCTCGACTCAAAGAACATCAAAATATGATAAGAGGAAAAAATACAGGGTAGAGGAGAACTTGGATGGTTATCCGGATATGGGTAATGAAATTCCTTCAGTTCAACAATTTCTAATGGTTAATTCTGACTCAATCGGGCCCAATCAAGCCCCTACTGGATATAACAGGTTCAATCAAGATTTAGAGAATTCTTAGGACTAGCATGTTCGTGCTCCTTGTTCTGAGGTGAATATGTTGGGTGTTAATTCTTCTAATACTGTTAATGTTGAAACTTCTAGGTTTTTAGGATTCTATATAAGGCAACAGTGAACAAATTTCAAAGGCTAATTCAAGCTTTGAGGTCGATTCTGCTGAAGATGATGAAGATTTTGAAGATGTTTATTCTGACAAGTCTAGTAGTTCTTCTGGTGAAGACTTTGACATGGAGGAAGTCTCCGCTAAATTGACTTTAGTCTATATGTTTTCCTTTTATGTTGTTTTTTTGTCTACTAGTTGTTAGTCAAATTGTCAGAATCTATAGTAGTTTTAGTTATTACATCTTTTTTCAAAGACATTCTCATGTCAGGATGATTGTAACTATGTATATGTTTATATCTCGAAACTATGATACAATTTCTAGAGGGATGAATATTTTTGTAACCTTTTGTTGAATTTAGTTCAGTCGTTTATAAATATATGAATATTCGTTTTTGTTATAAAAAAAAACAATAGATAAACATTGTTTATACATATAACAATAAATAAGTCTTGGCCACTTAATTCATGTTTTAAGAAACACTTAAGCACAAATTTGTCCAATAAGTAGGACTCATTGCATGACCTTAAGTAACAAGTTTGGGATGGAGAACTATTCACTTCCAACCATCATGTCAATGTTCATATTTCAAAGACATCTTGATATACCATGATCATGATGTCAAAGGGACATGTATGTATAAGTAGTGGTTGTCCTACTTACATGATGGTTAATTAGTTGTAGGTTGAATATACATGCTTGCTCACCTCCCATGCCTCCTTTGTAGGTCATGTTGAGTGGGTGTGTGTATGTGAGATAATAAACAATTGTATACATTCATGTTTGGTGTATTGTAATGGTTTCTATGACTTTAAAATATCCTCTCCTTTTGAGCTATAAACTAGAGAGAATTATGGTCATGGTTAATTTATTGTTTTGTTGTGCAAGGTGGAAAAGGGAGAATGCAACCATGGCAGTGCACTTCATTTTCTAATGACATGATGAAGGATCTACATCAAGAGGCCATGATGTGTGGTAATGTGAGGTGCTTGTAAAATTCACCCCACTTCTCTCGATGCAACAGTAAATACACATTGTTTATACATATAACAACAAATAAAGTCTTGGCCACTTAATTCATGTTTTAGGAAACACATAAGCACATATTTTTCCAATAAGTAGGAGTCAATTCATGACATTAAGTAACAAGTTTGGGATGGAGAATTATTCACTCCCAACCATCATGTCAATGTTCAAATTTCAAAGACATCTCGATATGCCATGATCATGATGCCAAACGGACATGTCTGCATAGGTAATGGTTGTCATATGTACATGATGGTTAATTAGTTGCGGGTTGAATATACATGCTTCCTCACCTCCTTTGCCTCTTTTGTAGGTCATGTTGAGTAGGTGTGTGTGTATGTGAGATAATAAACGATTGTATACATTCATATTTGGTGTATTATAATGGTTTCTATGACTTCAAAATATCCTCTCCTTGAGCTCTAAAAAGGAGAAAATTACGATCATGGTTAATTTATTGTTTTGTTGTTCAAGGTGGAAGAGGGGCAATGCAACTATGGCATTGCATTTAATTTTTTGGTGACGTGATGAAGGATCTACATCAAGAGGCCAACAAGTGTGGTGTAGAGGACAATACCAAACCCAAGAGAATCCAAAGTTTAAAAAAAGTAACAATGAACACACGAAAAAACTAGTTATGTTATTAAAGTACTTTGACATTCACAATCGAGATGGATATATAACATAAAGTTCTTCCATTAATCATTAAAACAAGAAAAATACATGATTGTATAATCAACTAAGATTGAAAGAAAGAGAAATTGTGTATGTCAAAGCTTTGAAAATAGTTGTGAGATTGAATCTTGCTCACTAAGGGGCTAAGAGATATAAAAGATATAATGATATGTATGAACAAATATTTATATAAATGCATCAAGACTCAACCAAAGAGACGATTGGCCTTTCATAATAGTCTTAGGTGGAAAAGATACTTCCACAACAACCTTAGGTGACAATGGGCATCTCTAATTGCAAATTCGTACACAAAAAGTCAATGAGTGCACACATGGACAAATTTTGGCATTATTGGCTGCAGGTGCATGCATATAATGTTGAATGGTATCCACACATGATTTGAACGTATCACTCATGTTATAGATCTATGTATGCGTAGCATTCTCAATGGAAAACTCTGTAGAGGTTTCATGTCTTTATTTCAAAACCCGATAGGGCTCTACTCATCAATCCTACACATAAGTTATAGTAGGAGGCTACTAGAGAAACTATCATTTGGATCATGCAATGGGCATTGGATGTGACAAATATTGGGTAGTGTTAGGAATAAGTTGTCGTTGATATCAACATTGGAAGATTGATTCATTGATGTCAATAGTGGAATAAAATGAAGTGACTATAGGAAACAAGTTTCAGTAACCATGGTGTCAAGAGGTGTTCAGGAACAAGAAATCCATTGAGGCCATCAATGTCAACATGGTTAATAAACTGTCAAGAAGTCGGATTATTGATTGATGACCATTAATAATGTGTATGGGTGTGATAATCAAGTGTGAGTATGATGATCCATATGAGCCTATTGCTACTAGAATCTATTACTCTAGTAACTCACCAGTGTTACATATGCATGCTCCAACTACCTGAATCTACTACTCTAGTAGCTCGCCAATGTTACATATGCATGCTCCAACTACCAGAATCACAAAGGAATGATGTAAGAGCATGCATATCCACTTGAGACAAGTTTGAGCCAACATAACACCAGTGAAAGGTCACTGTCAAAAATAAGAAGAAGCCCAATGTAATGGTAGTCGACTTAACGACACTAGTTTCAAAGGATCACGTCAATCAAGATTATAGTTGATCTATAAATATGATCAATTGAGTTGGATATGAAAAAGAAAAAATGTGGAGGAGTTGAGAGGAGCTAGTAGAGAAAAATAGCAGGAGAGGATTGAAGGATTGATCTCTAAGATTTATAGAGTGTGATATGAAATACAAAGATGAAATCAGTAAAAGACATATTCTTTGGATTTATTGCACTTTGAAGATCACATCTATGAGTATTCATATTGAATTATGACATCGCTAGGCAAATGTATTTGAGCACTAATATTGCAAGGCACACTTTCTTCATCTATCCACGAAGAAATCACAAATATTGGTTTGGTCTTTGAAAATGTAGGGAGTCTGAAGTTACTGAGGTTGATATGGTTATCTAGACTCTAAAAATCACAGCTACCCATTCTCCTTCATGGACACACAAATTGCTAGACATGTACATCTTAAATTACAGTTGCAATTCTTGATGATATTCTAGGTGACTCATTGAGGAATTCTAGAACGCAACAAGCTCATCATATCAGAGTTTGTGGTCCAATTATTTTTGAAGATTTATTGCTTGGGTTTGAAGATTGTATTGCAAGCTTGGTTGATGGACACAATTTGGCTGCAAAATGATTCTTCTTAACAATCTTTGGATTACCCATAGACTCCTTGCTAAAGGTTGCTCGAGTTTTGTACTACGTATTTGAAGCAACTTGAGGACTAGTTGAAGCAAACCTTATTCACTATGTCATAATAAAATCACTTTGGTTGAGCATATTTTAAGGATAGGATCTATACTCCTCGATATAATTTAGATAGTGAGTTGGAGTAGTTTGGTTTATCCTGGAACATTGTGATATATATATCCTTGAGATTTGTATATGTATAAGGCAACCAAGAAGACTTGTTGAAGACTTGAGTATACACAAACATATTAAGCAGATTTGGATCAGTGTTTGAGGCAAAGTTTTATACAAGCATAGAAGACCTATTGAATTCTTGAAGAACAAATAGATTGGTAGAAGTTTATAAAGCATACTTGGAGCATATTAAAGATGACTTGGACTAGAATTTAAGTAACCTTGAAGCAAATTTGAGACTTGACATAAGTTGGAGCTTGTGTCATCAGGGGTTTGTAGCCTCCTTCTAGTTGGAGCTAGTAAATCAAGGGGTTAGAGCATCCTTCCAGCTGGAGCTGGTAATTCGGGGGGTTAGAACCTCCTTCTAGCTGGAGCTAGTAAATCAGGAAGTTGGAGCTTCCTTTCAATTGTATATAAAGAAACCTGGGGGGTTGTAGCCTCCTTCAAGCTGGAGCTAGTAAACTAGGGGGTTGTAGTCTCCTTTGAGTTGTATCTCATAGATATAGGATATTGGTGTCTCTTACTTGATGTAAACATTTTTATTTTATCAATGTACTATTATTGAGTTTCCATATATATTTGGTGTACTTCTTGTCGATTACTTCTCTTGTTCATAGTTGATGATGAATGATTAACTACATATGTTTGATGAAGTGAAAAGTAATAATTGTATTGGATACTGATTCACCCCCCCTATCAGTATCCTGGTGTGTTCAATATGTAGCAAAGGTCGATGCATGCAAATGGGGTTTGCTAAGGTAGTTTACATACAATGATACGTGTTTGCACTCAAATCAATTATCTTGATAGCGTGGCTCTCTCTCATAACACTGAAATTATTTGGATTGAACAAAATGTACAAGAGAAGCACCTCACAAATTCATTCTCATGGTGCAAGAACCACGCCCCAAAATATCAAGTCATTGTGTTAAGTGAATAATGTCTTGCTGAATCTTATGAACTTAGACAACACTCTACATATCCAAATTCACACAAATTAATGAGTTGTGATGTAAAGAGGGTATTTTTGTTGATTGAGTAAGCTTATATACAACATCATTTATTTTCTTTTACATGAAAAATAACACTTCGCTTTAATTAATTGCCATATTATTAAAAACTCCACAATCTAAAAAATCTCATCGTTTAAGAGGGTTGCTTTTCAATAATTGTATCTAAAAGTTATTAATTATAAAAGTTGAATATATTAGGTAAAATTAACAAAAGAACTATTGAAAAAATTGGATTAGGCTATTTTGGAGCCTATCCCCAGCAACAACTTGGATGCTTAACCCTGAAGGACCTTGAGAATTGAATCCATGACCTCGATCGCCTGAAGGCTTGGTCCCAAAGGCATCAACCAACTAAGCTAAATGTGTGTGTGTGCGTGTGTGCGTGCGCGTGTGGGTGTGGGTGTGGGTGTGTGTGTGGGTGTGGGTGTGGGTGTGGGTGTGGGTGTGCGTGCGTGCCCGTGTGCGTGCGTGCGTTCGTGTGTGTGTGTGTGTGTGTGTGTGTGTGTGTGTGTGTGTGTGTGTGTGTGTGTGAGTGTGTGTGTGTGCCGCGTGCGTGCGTGTGTGCATGCATATATAAGTTTTTAATTTAAAAAAACAAACTTTTGTATAAAGTAATCAAGATGTAGATGTTTTGGTATTTAAAAGATCGCAAGTTAAGACAAATTTATATTTGTGTGCTTTATATATATCCACATGTTTATTATCCAGGATGTAGATGTTTTGGTATTTAAAAGATCACGAGTTAAGACAAATTTATATTTGTGTGCTTTATATATATCCACATGTTTACTATCCATTAGATGTACCTTAGGTGGTTGGGAGGAATGATTATTACCCTCCCCACCTAGGTTCAATCATTGTAAGTGACATGTTTGAGCCCTTAATGAGAATATTAGATGCTCTTGTTGAGCCACCTTCACAACGACAATATTCAACCTTCCCACATTCCTCAAATACCGTGGGGGGAGGGGTGGGGGGGGGGGGGTTTCCATGGACTTACTAAGCACCAATATCCAGTGCCATGAACCACATGAAAAATTCCAAATGCTTAGTATCATGCAAATGGTGTCAAATAATATTGCCTTAATTTCCTCATCTGCCAATGGTTTATTTGATTTCATTTTAATATTGTTAATTGTTACTCAATACATATCATAGATTTTATTTATTATTATTATTATCTTTTATTATTATATTTTTAGATTTGTATAACATATTACATTGGATTGACATATGTTAGTGTTGGTGTTGCAAACATGCAGGGATGGACATTATAATATCTTTGATATTGGGTTGTAAAATGCACCTCGCTCCTCTCCATGCAGCAATAGATACACACAATCTATATAAATAACAATAAGTATAGTCTGGGTTGCTTAATTCATGTCATAAGAAACATATTAGCACAAATTTGTCCATTAAGAGGAGTTGTTGCGTGACCTTAAGTCACCAATTTGGGATGGACAACTATTCACTCCCAACCATCCTGTAAAGGTTCAAATTTCAAAGACTTCTCAACACACCACAATCTTTACATCAAATGGGCATGTCCACATAGGTAGCTGTCACCCTTCTTACATAATGGTTAATCGGTTGTAGGTTGAATATACATGCTTGCTCACCTCCTTTGCATCATTTGAATGATGTGTTGTGTGGGTGTGTGTATGTGAGATGATAAACAATTGTATACATTAATATTGGGCATATCAGAATAGTTTTTATGACTTCAAAATCTACTCTCCTATCTCTAGCATAAAGATAATTACAATCTTGATGAATTTATTGTTATGTTGTGTAAAGTGGAAAGTAGTGGGGGGTTTGCAACTATGGCATTACTATTTATTTTCTAATATCATGACAAGTGATCTACACCTAGAAGTCGGGATTTGTGGTGTTGAGGACAATTCCAAACCCAAGATATTTCAAAGTCATAAAAATAACCACGAACACATAAAAAACTTGTTATGTTATCAAAGTACTTGCATATTCACAATTGAGACAAAGATATAGCATAAAATTCTTCCATTAATCGTCAAAATGGGGAAAATACATGATAATATCATTAACAAGTGTTTAAAGAAAGAGAAATATTGTATGCCAAAGCACTAAAAATAATTGTGAGGTTTAATCTTGTTCACTAAGGGGCTAGGAGGTATAAAAGTTATAACAATATGTATGTGCATATATTTATACAAATGCGTCGAGACTCAACCAAAGAGATGATTAGCCTCCTTAGGCAGTCTTAGGCAATGATGGACTTCCACAACAGTCTTGGGTGACATTGGGCATCTTTGGTTGTAAATGTGAACACAAAATGTCAATGGGTGCACACATTGACAACTTTTGGAATTATTGGTTGTGGGAAGATGCATAGAATGTTGAATGGTATGCACACATGGTTGGAAGTTAAAACACAAGATATAGAACTACATATACATAGTGTTGTCAATGACAAAATTTGTAGAGGTTTTGAGTTGTTATTTCAAAACCTAATTGGGCTCTACCCCTCAATCATGCACATAAGTGACGACATGAGTCTCCTAGAGGTAGTACCCTCAAACTGTACAACGATCATTGAACATGACAATCTTGGGTAGCATGGTTTGACGCACACAGATGGGGTCACTGAGATGGTGCGTATGCAACCATATGTGTCTGTACTCAAATCAACTATCATGTTGGCAATGCTCTCTCTTAAAAATAATAATTTTTTTTTATTAAACGAAATGTACAAAAGAAGCACCTTACAACTCCATGCTCACGATGCAAAAAACACACTCCAAAATATCAAACCATTATATTAAGTGAATAATGTCTCAGTAAATCTTTTGAACACAAACAATACTCTACACATATAAACACACACAAAAATATTTTTATTAATTAAATATAATTAAATACAACAAAAATATTTTTATTAATTAAATATAATTAAATACAACATCATTTATTTATTTTATATACCAATAATATTTCACTTTAATTGTTTTTTATTTGAAATTCCACAATCTAAAATAGTTTTATCTTTAAAAGAAAATTGCATTTCAAATAATGAAATTGAAAAGTTACTAATCAAGGTAAAAACGCATTTCCAAGTAAAATTGGCAAAATCACAAACCATAAACTAAATTGGAAAGAGCGAATCACCCTATATTTAACAACCAAACACCTTAAGACACACCTCAAGACAAAGTCATAAAAAATAATGAGATTATTAATGTTAAAAATAAACTTCTATATACTACACTATAAAGTAGAGCTTGGCCCAGACAAGTTTGACAAGTTACCGATTCCCCTCGAGCTAAAAAAAAAAAACTTCTATATACTGCACAATAAAGTAGGAAAAAACACTTTAGATTTATTTTTATTGGTCAAATAACATAAGACAAATAACAAACGTAAACATTACTTTATGAGGCTCCACCAAAAGGCATTTTCAATCCATTGCATAGCAAAGCATCAAGAACCACTTTTGGCTTATTTTCATTAGCCAAAAACCCAAACAGAAGAAAGGTAAAAAATACTTTCATGGGCTCCACCAAAGTACTTTGATAAATTGGAGAGCAATGTAGATAAATTTAGGGTTATTTTCATTCAAAGTACACTCAGGAAACCCTTTAATATCATGTTACATTGTTCAATATAATATGTGGGAAATCAACACTTGAAATGGTCTTGAACGTATAAAGTAGTAACAAGTTGAGAAAATCAAGGACCTTTCAGACTCACCATTATACAACCAATGAACCTTAACAAAAATTATATCCTTAACTTAAGAAATTCGTAATGCTCTAATCACATAATGTCCATGTGATTTTCCATGGAAATTCAATTAATTCCAAATTTATATTGCATCTTCTTTATTTTAAATGATTACATTATAAAATGTTGAGTTGTGAAACAAGAATCAAGTAGCAATTAGTTATCGTGGTATAAATTGTGTAGTGTAATCATTAAGATAAAGATTATATATATTAAAGTAATGAAATGTGTTTTTGGAATAATATTTTTCTAAGAATTTTCTTATATATGTAAGAAAGTGGGTTTTTTTGTTTTGTTTTTAAAGGGCATAGTTTGTTTTATACTTAATACTTTCCTTCTTTCAAAATAAAGGAAAAGCTAATTCTTTTCTTCTTTCAAATGCTTAATACCTAATGTGTGTTATTTCATCGTAAGGAAAACACCTTCTAGCAAAAGTTTTAGTGGAACCTCTCTAAAAAGGCTCTCCTTTGTTCATAGCGGAGGGGCGAATAATTTATAGTGGAGGCGTGTGGGCGAAGGATTTACAGTGGAGGCAAGTGGGAAAAGGATTTAGAGGAAGTTTTATTATCAATACTCTTAAATGAAACACATGCACTGATGTGCTACTGTGAAATATGCATTGGTTGCATAACCATATCACACATACTAATGTTGGAATATCTCACCATCAAATAAAAAATATTTTTATCTTTATATCTGTATAGTCTTTTCGGTGTGTTTAAGCTAACATAATGCATCGGGGGATACGACATGAAATACACCGTGTCTTGTCAAATATGTTTGGAAAAAATACCCATTTATTTATTAAAAGCTTATATATATAAACGATGTGCTATACACACATGCACGCGCCCGCACACACACACACACACATATTGGTGCCCATTAATTCATGTGGAGCTTTAATTTGTAGTGTAGGTGGGTGGGAAGAGGATTTTGCAAAGGTTGTCTTGTTATATATATAGTCAAGAAAGCCTAGATTGGGTGGTTGGGAGCATTGGTTGTGATACTCCCCACCAAGGTTCAAATCTAGATTGCGACATGTTATGATGCACCGATGCACAATTACTTATATATAAGCAATGTGCTATATATACAATAATGCACCGATGCACAATTACTTACGGGAGGAATTAGTGCATCACAAACTATGGATTGTCGAAGTGCCATGAAATATTTAATTATAAAATAAACCAATTGTCATTTTGTAAATATTCAACAACTAACGTGTTTCACATTACTAAACAAACTAGTGCATATATGTATATTGTGCATCAACAGGTTCGTCGGTGGGAAACAAATGTATTAAATTTTTTTAAAACTTCCATCCTCAATGCACCACTGTTAATAAACCAATTATGCATCGCATTAGGGATTGTTTAATAGCATAACAATGCACTTATAATAAAATAAGTGCACCAATGTGATCCACTGTCGAACACATCAGAGTAGGGTAGAATATACAAAAAATATCGAACAATCATTTCATTTTTACCTCATTGCATTGTTTAAGAGCAATTTGCACCAGGGAATATTGAAATTGTACAACCATCATGTCATCGGTGTTGTCTAGTTGTTAAATTCCTCTTGTCCTTTGAATCACCAATGGATAGTGATTTGTTTTGCAAACACCACAACAAAGCTATGTCATTAGTGTCCCTTTTAACCTCCATTTATGAAAAGTCGATGCTAAAGTTGATATTATTTCATGCGCCATGTTTAGCACCAAGTTTCCCGAATGACAAAATAAAAGCAAGGGAAACTTTTCAAAAAGAAAGCTAGGCAATGTCAAAGATTAAAATAATCCACTTGTCTCAATCCTAACGAGTTGGAGAGAATTTTAATTATTTTAATTTAAATCCGTAATTTTCCCTTATAAAAGCCCCTCAAAACCCACTCTTTCATTCTTTTCTTGTTTCCTCTCTTCTCATCTCCACCCTTCTTCTTTCTCCCTGAAGGTTTCCTCTCTTAGGGTTTCATCCTCATGGAGGATAGGGTTTTGGTTTCCTGGAGGAACCTCCATGAGAAAGATAATGGATTCTACTTCCTTTTTCCTCCTTCCTAATTCATCTTTTTTTCCCTTTACTAATCTACTAATGTTTATTGTGGTTTTATTACTGAATGTTTAGGGTTTCATGTATGGAGGAGAAGGTTTCATCAAATAATCTCCATAATGAAGGTAATGACTTCTCCCTTCCCTTCTCTCCCTTCATATTTTATTAATTGATTAATTAATTTATTTTAAAATGTTTAATACCATTATTTTGTTGTATGTAGGTTTAGGGTTTCATGGTCGAACCTATATAAGGAAGGCAATGGCTTCTCCCTTCGCTTCTCATTTTCCTTCCTCTTTTGTTTTGATTTTTCTTTATTGATTTTCTAGTGTTTATTATTATTCTGTTGTTGCAGGTTTAATGGAGAAAGAAGAAAAACAATTACATTTTGGGGGTTTTCTTTAATGCGCATATCTAGTTCATGGGTAGGGATCAAGGAATACCCTTGCATTAATGTAAGGAGATCCAAGTTCAAATCCTTGCACCCATCCATCTCTTATTACTTTTCCATTTGTATTCACTTGTTTGTGTGCATAAATTAGGTTACTTTAATTAAAATATGCACTTTTAAAGGTATATATTTTGGGGGAAATAGCTCAATTAGAGTTATTTCCTTTTGGCAAGTGATCTAGGTTTAAATCCTAGCATTCCCCTAACATTTTCCATTTATATTTTTCATTTTATACCATTTTCCATCAATGCTTCGTAAGTTCTAATATATGCACTAGGTTGGTTTAGTTTCAGTTAAAATTTGCACTTTAAATTGTATTTTTTGTGTGGGAATGTAGCTCAAGTAGAGCTCTTGCCTATTGGCAAGCGATCTAGGCTCAAATCCTAGCATTTCCTTACCATTTTTCATAAAAAAAAATTTCAATTTTTACCATTTTCAATTTCTATTTCCAATCAATTTAGTTTACAAACAGTTTGTGCTAAATTAGGCATTGAATTTGGCACTAACCCAGGTTTAGCGCCATATTTTCCAACTTTATTGGAAAAAAAACTTACACTAAAAAGGGACGCTAAATTAGGTGTTAATTGTATGTTTTGTTATAGTGAAAACTGTTAGAAATATTGATTTTCGGTATACGTGGTAACCATGCTTTGTCAACCAACAAGAGAGTAGGTAAAGTGTTTGTTACCTACTCACTTAGAATTTCAATGGATTAAATTTTTTAATTTAGCTTTAATTTGAGATATTTTCAATTCTAATTTTTAAACATGCGTGATGCGTTCAAGTTGTTTGGCTTGCACCAAACAAATTGGTGCCCTGTTAATACACATGGCACACTATAAATGATGTGTTTATTGGCCCAACACACCCCTTCATAACAGTGCGTGGACATGGTACACACTAATCTTCTCTGCAATTATGAAAAAACCTTAGTCTGAGTACTGGTTCAATGGCGGGGTAGTGGGGAGAGAAAGGAGCTCCCTCTTTCTGCAATGCTGTTCTACAACAATGATCTACCATAGGGAAATTCTCAAGCCCTTATGCTCTAGGACATTTAGTCAGGAAAAAGCCAGTGTTTTCGGTGGTTCAGAATGAACCTTGCTCGAATCAAGCCACGAGAAAGATTACTCTACAACACTTAGATCACACAACTATGATTTCCTCTGGGAAGTCATCAAAAAAAGGAAGCACGAAGCTAATGGCTAGCCAAGACCTATCGACAACACAAATTGGAATTCCAGAGAATTTGATCTCGGAGAGAGATGGGGACCAGGGCTAGAGGCAACGACTACCTCCCTATGACTGATTCAATCCCTATCATTGAAATATATTCAAACAAAATCAACAAATATAGGCAATGCATGATGGATCATGCCCTAATATGCAAGTTCATGGGTTTTTGGCCCAACAAAAGAGCGCTACAAGGTTAGATCGCTCACGAACGGAAGCCAATGGGGATGTGGAGCTAAAGTTGGGGTCAAAAGGCTTCTTCATGACAACCTTCTACAATGTTGAAGACCAAGATAGAATCATAGAACAAGAACCATACTTCTTCAACAATTCAGGAATATTCATGCGGTAGTGGAAATAAAACTACTGCCCTGAAAAGGAAGATTGAGTCACAATGGTACTAGTTTGGGGGCGTATGTATTCCCTACCCCAGGAATATTGGGATGAGGAAACCCTAATAAGGATTGGTAACACCCTAGGGAAATTCTTCAAGAGCTCAAAGATAACAAAAATTGGTCGTTATAGCTCTTATGCATGAATTTTTGTTGACATGAACATTGGGAAACCCCTCCCTAGAGCCATTTGCATAAGCTTTCAGGATGAAGAGTGGGTGTAGCCCTTGGATTATGAGCATATCCCATTTAGATGTTGGAATTGACATGAGTATGGGAATATTTATCGATATTTCCCCCAAATCCCAATAACCCCACCCCAATAATCCCACCTGCAATAGTTCCAGGACGAGTTCACAATGGTCAGTCACAAACCAAGGGGTGGCAGGTGCGGGGGGGATCCTCTTAGATCCCAGAGGACATGTTGAACAAACCTTCACTTGGGGTCTTGGACATAGGACCAACAATGAGGCTGAGTGGTTAGCGCTCCTACAGGGATTGCAATCATTAGCCAGCAAATACCTCCACAAGACTATGATCTTCGGAGACTCTCAGCATGTTATATTCAAGATGATCAATGGATACACCATTGGCTCCATTAAATGCCGTCTCCTGCACGACAAAAACATTCCTCTCATGTCTAATTCCTATGAGCTCTTTCACATCCTTCACACAAATAAATCAACAGCAGATGCCTTGGCAAATATGGGGGCCTCCCTCCCTCAAGGGCAACTTAGTCGGAATGGTCAAGTTCCTTACCTCAAATTTATCCCCTAATGGTTTTCCGAGACTCTTGTTTTTACCCACATGGCATGTTGTCTTCCCCCATTTTCAAATCTAGAAGAGCCTAATGCACTCCCCAAAGGTCTCAATGACGTCCCACTATTTTTTTCACCTTATCTCTCCAACCTTAGTCACTACATCCCCCCTTATCCCTCCACATCACCCCACCCCACCGCCTCGTGCTCTCCTTCCCCAGCTAGCTTCCATCTTGCGCTCCTTCCAGAAGCGTCTTCAGTCCTCAAGTGTTTTCCTGCCAATCTTCATCCTCCTGTCGCGTGGACTCAACACAACTCTCACCTCCCCTCGGACTATGCAGGATTTACTACTCACCTTCCCTGGGTTAATTGCCTCCTCCTTTCGCATGCTCCAGGTCTTTTCGCTCCCTCCACTATGTTTTCCCCTCGAAGCTGCTCACAACCTCATTTCTCTCTCGGTCTCGGATCTGTTCGTTATGTGATTTCCCCAGAGCGCATCCTCTTGGATTTCATAGCAGGCGTAGATGAAGGCTGCTTGTAGGAAATCCCATGGGAAGCTCTCCCTCTCACCAGGACATTTGTGAAGGAAAGGCTGGCTCTCGTAGCCTTTTCCACCTGCTCTTGCAGTGCCCTTTCTGGAACTTCGCTGTGGTTTTCAAGCATAGACTTTGGTCCCAGTCTCCTCATTGACGCACAACCATCCATCGCTGAGAATAACTTGATTTTGGGCTGTCACTGCTCAGGGTGGAAAGAAGGTGCAGTTGGCACATTATCCTGCCGAAGCAAGATTAACCGAGACTCTCTCCTGCAGGAGTTAAATACTCTCAAGCAAATTCTTAGTGGTCTCTCTGCTGAGAATCAGGCATACGTGGTTGCAGGTTCAGTCCGAGCTCTCCATAGCAATTTCTCCCGTATTGATATTTCTCCTGGACAAGGCAGAATGTCGCAGGCTAACGAGAATGCTAGCATTATGGATGTGAAGAAAAATCTAAGGCGCCTCTACGAAATGATGGCCATAGGCATAATGGACAATAAGGAAATTGCGCAGGAGGTCAAGAGCATGGGGGAAGTGGTTAGTTACACATTTCTACAAATCAGTAATCATGATGCAAGGATTGATGACAATGAGAGTAACCTTAGGGAAATGATGGGCAAGGTGGACAGAATTCAAGAAGACCTCCAACGTCTGATTAACATGAACCAATGTAGCAAGGCCTTCGAAACCCCAGTAGCTGCAACGCACCCCATGGAGGAGGAATCAGTTGTCCAGCCCACGAAGCCTACATGCAATCCTTAAATGGTTCTTATTTCAAAATAGTTTTTATGTTTTATTGTCTTTTACTTTGCAGGCAGTTTATAAGGGTATACACCACCCCAGGCACCAGATGTTTTGCAAACTCTCTTTGTGGAGTTCTTTGGTCATCTCCATGGACCAGTTTTGTTTCTAGCTTATTTGAACTACAAGAACTCCTTGTTGCCGCTTCTATTTTGTAATGAATGGCTGTGCACAACCTGTTTTATAAAAACCTTTCTTAGTTTCTGTTAAAAAAAATGGTCAATCACAAACCAAAAAGAGGAAATGGAAATTGATCAAGCCACAACTCAACAACTAGAACCAACCCTGGAGGGATCAAAAGTTTGGGTTGAAGATGTCGATCAGGTAAAAAGGAGAAAGTTCAACCCTGTGGAAGATAGAACCATGGAAGACAGATATGATCTAATTATTAATGAAGGGGAGCAATATTTGAACATCATCAATCATGAATTACATAAAATCGTGGAAACATGCAAAGCTAGAGATCTTAAGGAGATACCTCAACCCCATATTCCAATCATATTAGTGGATCTTCAAGATGGGGCTCACAAATCTCTCCATCATGTTGAATCATCTAGCAAGCTCGACATCCAATCGGTGCACTCTCCAATCATCTAGCAAGCTCGACATCCAATCGGTGCACTCTCTTCTTTTTCCCATCAAGAAATATAAAAAACGAGAACACAAATCAAATCATTAGAGAGTAGAAAATCTAGTGAAAACCCTAATGGCCCCAGGTAACCATAGATCTATCATGGACTAGTTATAGTCTCTTTCCCTCTCTCAATAGTTTTCTCATGAAGATAATGTCACGGAATATTCGTAGTCTTGTGGAGAAATAACACTAGTACAAAATGGTTGATTAGTGACTAAAAAATGACTAAAAATGGGTGATAAATTACTAAATTTGATCATGTGACCGCTGGTCATAAATTAACAGTCACTCATCACCCAACCCAATTGGTCTTTTATCACTTAATCATAAATTGTTTGAATTGATTCATGAGTTGGTCATATATTTAGTCATTAGTTGCCATGTGTTTAGTCATTGATTGTTGTTAATTAGTCATTTATTTAATTGATTATTGATATTAACTAGTCATTTATTCAGTCATTTATTGTTATTAAATGGTAATTTATTTAGTCATTGGTTGTTTTTAACTGGTCATTTATTTAGTCATTGATTATTGTTAACTAATCATTTAATTAGTCATTGATTTCTATACATAGGGCACATAGGAATCAAACCACCAACCTCCTACCTATAAGGCAGGTGCTCTTCCATTGAGATAGTGCCCTTTAAAAATATGAACACTTTCACTATAGAAATTCAAATTATTAAAACTTGTGATGTAATAAACAGCAGTGATGGATGGGGTATTACAAAACCAATAAAGGATTTGGACAACATATTCCAAATGAACTATGACAACATAAACAAAATGAAAATTTAGTCATATTACATGCAAGATCCTCAAAAAGATTTTGTGTAAAACACTTGGCACACTAGAATGTCTCTAAGCATATGTCTCATGTCTACAATATTAAGGAGTGGTAAGTGTGGTATTGGGCCACTCTTTGCATGTTCCTCCAACCAATGCTACAAAAGATGGGCATTATAAATTATGATGTTTTTGAGAATAACAAATGAAGTATAATGAACACATTTAGATAAAATGAATGTATGTGTTTGCTGCAACAAAACCCTTATATTCCAACAAGAGAGGAAAGATTGCTAGTCAACATACACTATAGAAGAATTCTTTTCGGGCAATATCTAAGATCTTAAGCTACTTTTGATTGCAATCAACATCATACAACTTCGTAATATAACAAAAGGCCCATGTAATAACCCATAGTTTGACATTTGTTAATTAAAAACTAAAAACTATAATATGAATTAGTTTAGCATTTTATTTTTTATTATTTAATTAGCATTAGGACAAAATGAGAGATAAGTGACCAGGCGACCAAAAAAATTGGTCACCACATTTTTTTCAAGGGATAAATGACCAAAATTAAGAAATTTTAAGTAAGTTAACTAAAAATGACCAAGATAAATGACCAATTTGGTCACGAGATAAAAATAAAACTAAAAATGACTAAGATAAATAACCAATTTGGTCACGGGATAAGAACTAAATTAGAAATGACCACATAACAATTGGTCATTTATTTGGTTATTTTTAGTTGTGTCACTTCGACAATGGAAAATTACAATTTTGACAATTATTTTGTACACTTTACTAAATTCTATTTTTGACAATTTGTAAATTGTAGACCCCCTCATGTGTCATAGCTTAGCATTAATGCATAAAGCATATTTGCACCACTTACATTAATGACCTTATATGTAGTCTTTTGTTCGTAGAGCAAAAGCAATTTTCTTATAAGATTTACATCCTTCCGAAGGTGTCATTATTATTTTTTCAATATATTTGTGGTACAAGCATTAATAAAAACCATCCCAAGCTGAGATATTGCAAGTACCACATAACTAAACTAAAAATGACCACATAACAATTTGTCATTTTTAGTTGTGTCACTATGACAATAAAAAATTATAATTTTGATAATGAATTTGTACAATTTACTAAATTTTAACACTGCAGATGAATCTATTAGTGTTAAAATTTAGTAAATTGTAGATCCCCTCATGTGTCACAAACTTAGCATTTGACACAAAATTAGCTTATTTGAATATGACGATGAACCATGAACTTGATGATATTGACCAATATCAGACTGATTAATATCTCTTCTAATTTTTAAATTTTATGTCATACAAGGGTTTTAAAGATGATTCTTTTATCTAATACACAATTTTGGAGAATAATTTTTAAAATAAAAGTATATATTCAAAAGGATTTTTCTTTATTTTTATTTTATTTTATGTCATACAAGGGTAAAAATGATTCATTCATCCAATACACAATTTTGACGAATAGTTTTTAAACTAAACATATATATTGAAAATGATGTTTTTACATTGTAAGTCATTTTCTTTTTGAAGAGTGCTATGTTTTTTGAATCCCAAGGAGGAATTTGGGTCGTTGGATGTGTTGGATGACCATCCATATGTCGTTGACCATCTGATACCACTTGCAAGTTGTGTCTTTTACATCGTCATGCTATTCCATTTAGTGCAATGTCTAGGAGTTTGGTCGTTATTGTTAAAAGCATCATCATGTCTTGAATTTTATACCATTGTGTTCAGTTTATTGCACTTATCATGCTCATATTTCATTGCCCAAAATCGTCATCATTTGACCCTTTCGGCACTTGGTTGAAGTTTCAGTAAGTAAGAGCCTTTTGCATCTCATTAGTTGAAATCCTCCTATTTTGTGCCTTCGGATTAATTTGTCGATCTTGTTTATGGACACCAACTCATCATGCCTATGTATAGAATGTTAGAAATACCACCTCAGTTTCCCTATGGAGAAAAAAGGCCTATATCCTCCATTTAAAAAATAAATAAAAATCCCTCATTTTTATATCAAAACTCTCATCTTTATAGTTTACCCATTCTAAATTCTATTCCCCAAATAGTAAGACTTTAAATTTTTTCTACTCAACTTTTATGATTATAATTTTAGAAATATACCACAATCTATTTCTCCATCTTAATTAAAAATGGTCCCTTTTAATTGACCCTTTATCCCTTTTACCCCTTCTACATGTTATGAACATCCCTTTTAAAGAAGCTCTTTATTTATGGCATAGCCACATAGCCTTCTTCCCTATGTCTCCACAAGTTTCATTAAAACTAAAAAGAGAAAATAAATTATAAATCCTCTCATGTGTTATAGGTGAGAAATTGACACCAAATTAGTAGAATAAGTTAATATATCTTAATATCTTGTACAATATAATATATACTAATATCAATATAATAGAGTTAATATAAAAAACATATAAAAACCAATTATATATGTAATATGATATAAGTAACTATATATGACATGTAATAAGTTAATATGTTTTATGATATAATATGTAATAATATAAATATAATATAGTTAATATATATAACAAATAAAAACCAAAACCAAAAATAACTAAACAAGGATATTGAAAGGGTGAAAAATTAAGAGACATTGGCAGGGAGGGCCAAACCATTGAGACCATTGAGATAATTAATGGTTTCAATCCATGATTTCTTTTCTTTGAACAAATCTTGTGTCTCTTTCTAGATTCACTTTGGAGGTGAGGTTCAGTATTCTCAAAATTTTAATTACAAAAAACCTCTTTTTATTTTATATTGTTGTTTCTAGATCGATATATTATATCTCTAATCAATTCAGAACCTTGGTAACCACATGACTATGTTTACTTTTTTTCCAAAAAAACTCAATAACGACATGAGTAGGTTTGTTTTTTTTGGAATTTGTATGACAGGGCTTGTTTTTTTTGGAATTGTATAAGGGTTTTAAGTAGAGAAAATCTTAACATCTAGGGTTTGGTCTCATACTTTGTGGTCGGAACCGCGATGATAGCACTTTCATTTTGATTTTTTTTATAACTTCAAAAGAATTTTTTTAAGACCATAAAAAATAAATAGTTGAGGGTTTTGTTTGGTGCCCCGCCTTTAATCACGAGATGGAGATCGAGAGTTTGATCCTGGGACCTCAAGTTAGAGCCTGGGACCTTAGATTTTCTAGATAAAGGTAGTGCTATGATGAGGAGTTGTTTCCAAAACTCGAGACTAAGACAAGGACCTCCATGTTGTTGAAGCTCACTTCCAAACTTTAGGTCAAGGGTTCGAACTCAACAAAACCCTGATGGATTGTGATGATATTGAAATTTTTTCCAGTAATGACGAGTGTTTTCACAGGTTAGTTGAAATCAACCCTCAATTAAGAGAAATGTTCTTTGTTTTGACAAATATATTGAAATAATAACTATAAAATTGTAACATTTGCATCTATTTATGTATCGAACCTTGAATATTTCTGAACACGTACATTATATTATAATGTATTTGTCTCATTGGCTTTGTATTTGAGGTCACTAAGATTCATCTTCACAGTGGGAAAATATATAGCACAATGATTACAAAAATAAATGCATTGATGAATCCATTGGTTAATGAAATTCATATAATCAGCTTATGGGCATTATTTTCTAGTTGATTTTGGGGCACATTTAGAGTTGTAGACATTGAATTGCTTATTATAAAGTCGATTTAATAGTCGGGCATATTTTTCGAACAAGATGTTTACTTGAGATGGATGGACATCGACTAGGTCTGGTTCATTTATTGTATCCCCAACCCCATCTACTGACTCTGTTATCTTCACTACCTATACAGGGATATGGTTATGGATATGCTATTGGGTCTCAATCTCTAAATGTATCTTTACCTATCCTTGCTTATAATGCAACGGATTCTGCTGCTCACTTTGGGTTTAGTTAATGTACTATAAAGGAAGGGTGTGCAAACTTCCTAACTATTAGGCTTCCTCTTATATAAATTTGTGGAATGGAATCAAAATGACGCATATCATAATCATTGTTTTCTTGCCTCCTCTAGATTTGGAGGGTATCCCATTTGATACTCGCTATCTGGTTAGCTCTGTGTTTGTGTCCCTTGTGTAATGGTGACCTCCTTCTTATCTTTCTTTCCTTATTGATGGGGAGAAACATAACGAGATACTCATACCTTGCTCTAGATGCCATCCTATTTGGGATAGATAGAGCTCAAGAGGCCAAGAATGAAACCCATAATGAACAAAGATAAAGGCACACGACGCACCCTAAGTAATTCATCCCACTTGCCGAATCGTCAACCAAGGTACGATTGCCCCAGGAACAGATTTAAAGATAAACAAAATTTTTGATCCTGATCAAGAACAACAACTACTATGATTCCTTACCAAGCATAGTGCAACCTTCACTTGGGACTATATAGACATGAAGGGTGTTTCAATAAGGTTAACTTCATCCCTACTCCATTGAAACCTGTAACTCTTTCCATCTTGTCATGGAAAAATGATGTGTATGTATGCCTTTGAATGTAATCTTCCCCACTCTCATCTCAATCAATGGATAGGTAGTAATTTTCATTGGAGAAGGAGGATTTTATCCAATCCAGAGCTAGTGAGAGCATTCCTCGGTCTGGATGGATATGTATATAAAATAGTTAGTGAATCTTTTAATGGGTTCAAAAGTTTTATTTGATCCAATGGTTGGTTTGTTTACGCTCCATAGCTTGTGATAGAGGGGTTGGATTCTGTAGCTAGTGATATCGTATGAAAATTTTTACTAGGCTTATGTTAGGATTTTATTAATTTAACACCAAGGAGGAAAATATAATCACACATGTTCAGCTAACCTATTAAAATCGTTGATAGTTGTATTTTATAGTATAGCACTTTTTATTTTTATTTTTGTTTCAACGACATATAGCTTTGTAGTATATGAAAACAATCACATATGCCAATGTCACACAACGACCATTGGCACTGAGAAACCTTTGCATTTTTAAGCGGAAGGCGTACTTATTTCAATGCATGGTCCTGGATGGCATGCTTAGGATTATGCAGTGTATGTTGGAGATTTCAAAATAGAGAATTTTCTTAGTCAATAAAGGGCAAGTATTTATTGTGATAACTCTAATGTAGTTATTTGTGTGGGATTGAGCGTTACTTGATGCAAATATTAGCGTGAGATTGAGTGTTACTTGATTTAATTAAGATTGGTTGATGATTAATATGCACTTAAGCTCCTCCACTCTCTAATGACAATGAACAAGACCTCCATCCTTGAAACGGTATCGATTTCTCAAATTACCCGTCTTAAATTACCCATTACCCCTCAGTCGCTCCATATTAACGATTCAATTACCCAATCGACTATTCATATTAATGGTTCAATTACCCCATCGACTGTTCAATTGGGCATTACTTGTAACTCTTCTCCCCCTCTAATTTAATTACCCTATTGATTGGTCAATTAGGGCATTACTTGTAACTCTTATCCCCCACCACTTCATTGCAATGCTCCACTCTCAGTTGCTTTGTCTCTCTATTAACAATCAAAACACTTCCATCATTGTAATGCTCCATTATTAGCTGCACCGTCTCTCATTAAAAATTAATACACCTCCATGTCTCTCCTGGAGTGATACCTCCTCGGCGCAACAACAACACTAACACATACACACCTCCTAAGCGCAACAACACTAGCATAAAACACAACAACATCATGATACTAGAAGAAACAATCATGCACCAAAAGGATAACAGGTGCCTTTTACATGCTATGGTATTTTACATAGCAATAGTTTCCAAGCTTGAATAGCTAGCATTTTCAAGCATTTGATTTGTTCTGCC
Organism: Pseudotsuga menziesii; assembly: GCA_001517045.1. Classification (NCBI taxonomy): domain Eukaryota; kingdom Viridiplantae; phylum Streptophyta; class Pinopsida; order Pinales; family Pinaceae; genus Pseudotsuga; species Pseudotsuga menziesii. The sequence continues at coordinate 261,835 of LPNX010142313.1, forward strand.
AGCATAGGTTTGATGCTATATTTCAAAGTTTGGATCCTTGATTATGTAACGAACATTGAATTAGGTTTAATAATCAAGTTTGTATCCATGATAATTATTTGAATGATTAGGGAAATCAAGAAGAAGAAAAAAGATCCTTGCTCACTAATGATCATTATATTTGATCGTTGTATTGATGAGTGCTAGATTTGGGAGTTTGGATCCTCGATCATGTAAACAGCGTTGAATTAGGTTGAATAATGAAGTTAGTATCCACTATAGTTATTTCAAGGACTTGGGAAATTAAGAAAGAGAATATATTACTACTCGCTAATGAAAATCGTATTTGATCGCTGTATTGATTAGTACAATCACTGTATTGATGGTTGTATTTTTACAAGCTTTATGATCATTGTATTGATGGTGGTATTTTTACTAGCTTTATGATGGTTGTATTTTTACTATCTTTATGATCTCTCTATTGATCACTATGATCATTGTATTTTTACTGACTTTATGATCACTGTATTGATAACTATGATCACTGTATTGATCCCTGCTATGGTCATTGTATTGATTGTTGTGTTTTAATTGGATTAATCAACATTGTATTGATCACTGGCTTTATGATCCCTACATTTATGATCAACATATTGATCATTGCATTTATGATCAACATATTGATCACTGCATTTATGATCGTTGTGATATTGATCATTGTATTTTAAATGGCTTGATGACCGATGGCTTTATGGTTATGGCTTTTACTAGCTTTATGGTTGATGTATTGATCACTTGCTTAGAATTTAATTAATATGGTTATGGTCACTAGCTTTGAATTAATATATTGAAGCAATTAAAGAAGCACAACCAATTTTAAGAGGATGAGAAAGATTTGTGTATACCTTGCGTTCCCCTTCCTTCAGAATGAGCTTACATAGATAATAGTTGCTAATATTTATCCGTATTTGACATTTAGTAGTTTTGTTGTGTTTTCATTAACCCAAAAAATAAATAATAATACATCAACGAAAATAGTACATAATATCACTACTATGAGCTCCATCTACCCCTTTGCTGCTTAAAAAGATTGAAACTACCCGTTTGTTGATTAAAAAGGATTGAAACATGATTCATGGAAAAGGTTCCCAGCCATGTGGGCTGATTTGGACCTAAAATGAAGCCCAATTCAACTAATTTTAGTGGTTCTTACAATTGAATCCCTTCGTGGCGACAAGGCTATATATTTTTCAATTTTTTAAAACTAGCAATTGCCCCCAAAAAAGGTGCAATAATACGTCGATAGGTTTTTGTTGGAAGGTGAAATGATTGAAAAAAGGAAACTAAAATCAAATTGGTGTTATGGGAAATATCCTCAAGGAAAATGTATGGACTAAAGTTTTTCCATAATGTAAACCTAGCTTTGTACCATGAGTACCATCACAAAGAAGGCCAAGGAAAGGTGAACTTTAAAATCCCAAATATCACAAATAGGAAATCAAATATTAAATGTAGACAAAGTTAACAACAAACTAAATATAGTTGGCATTGTCATAGCATTTCTCTTAAACCAAACTAAACCTCTGCATTTACCCAAGTCTAAAGAATTTAGATATAATTTTGTACTGAACCTCTTCACCTTTGATATGAATTTCCACCTTCAAGTTGGCCCAAATCTTATGCCCCTTCATTGGATCTGCTAAATAGTCCACCTCCTCTAAATCATCTTCACCACTTATCAGCACCTCCTATCTCTTCCAACCTGCCCATCTTCCAAGCTTAGTAGGGAAATATACCTCTCTAACATATACATTAATGCTTCTATAATAAATAATTTTATTTTTTAACTCATCAAAACTAGATTTATTGAGAAATGCTTATTTGAAAACTTTTCCTATGTATAAATTATTTTCAATCAAAATAATTTTATAATGCATAAGCTTCTCTTAAAATCATATAAATAATTTTTTCAATGAACCTTAATAACCATCCATCCTTCTTATAAATATTAATAAGATACACCGAAAGGAAAAAATGGGAAGTAAAGTAGGTGCAATGAAGTGAAAAAGAGAATATTGAAACAAGTACTACGAGGAGCTTGCTATGTCGTTTTGTTTGAGTGGTATAAGGGCGGTTCAATCAAAGCTTTTTATAATGTATGATGTTAACATCTTTTGTTGATGGATTCCAATATTCAAAATGGATTGCAAGTTCATAACATATATGTTGCACAATCTAAAGCTAATGAGAAACAAAAAATGCAATGTAATACAAACCTTCAATATGGGAGAGTGGGATGAGTACACTCATTATGGAAAGTGTATGTTTACATGGTGATGTAATAAAGGATCAATCTATAACATTCTCTCTATCTAGAACACATAACTCTATCAAAGGCAAACAAGTTTTGCGTAGGTATCCAATAATTACAACACAACAAGTTAAAGACCACCTTTCTACATACATAGGATCCTACCAATGTGTAAAAATAACACATTAAGAACATTGGTTCTCTATTGTAAACAAAAGAACTACACTGTTACATTTTTAGGGTGACACAACACTGCTACACAAACTCTACTAATGGCATGGAAGGCACAAGATTGACATTCATTGAATTTACCATGCACAACTCCTCTTTAAGTATTTCCTTTTACAAATGCTCCTCTAAGCATATCTATATTTCCCATGATCCTCCTTGCCTCATGATATATGATCATTTTCTATAGAGATGTGATATTAAAGAATGGAAAGAACGCATGCAATGGGGTTCCACATGGAATGCTAAAGTTTAACACTTAATGCTTACATTGTGGTGGCCATGTCTCCACTAGTTTACAAACTTCAATGCTGCTTGGGTTTCATTTATTGTTTGCTTTCTTACATTAGGTTGTAAGTCAAAGATTTTAAAATAGTGACTACGGAATTCTTTCAGAAAGTGTGAGTAAATTCTTCTCATGAGTATCCAAAAAGTGACATTTAGAGCATAAATATATAAATAAGAGATCTAAGCTATGATGATACATGTCAAGGAAAATATTATGTTATGCATTAGAAAGGGCCAACCAGTGACTATCCAACAACTTGTGATTCTCGAAGAACTTGACCTTGTTCCAAGATAAATGCTTCCAACATATTTAAGGATACTGAAATTTGAAGGACTAGTTCATGGAGAGATAATCAAGAATGATCTCCTTGGGATTGACCAACATGATTTTTTTCTTTTAATTTGGGCCATAGAACCCATTTCATAATATGGGCATAAAAAATGCCTTTGAATGTGTTGAGGTTAGGTTGTATTAAATCCAATACTTTACCTCAATGGAGAAATATGGTTTAACAGTGTAAGGAATGATGATTAAAGGGAAAACCAAGCCTAAAACCTTGGCCTTTCCAATTCAGATAAAACTTAACAATGTCCCAGGCCTTCCATATACTCTAGTAAACAATGTTTCTTTCACCTTGGCACTGGATGAGGTAAAAATAATAGTTTGTAAGTTGAATCTTGACCACATTGTCTTGCCTAGGTCTCCTTTGGAAAATTAAAGTATCTTTGAAAACTTCCAAACCTTCATGTCCTTCTAATACCCTTCCAAAATTTCATGCCCTTCTGATGCACCGATAACCAATTTGTCACATGGTGTTGGCTTGAGTATCGATACTATTAATTCCCATAACCCCTAGTCTTTGGGAGTGCAATATATATTGTAATTAATATGATGGGATCCCTTACCTTTCTCTATATTCACCCAAAGAAAGCTACAAAGAAATTTGTTGAGTTTTTGATAAGCGCAAGTACAGGGAACCCAATGTGAGGAATAATAGACATGGCTAGTTGCTAGAATCTTAACGCAAATTTGGAACATAGCAACCAAAGACATAAGCTTGGCTAACCATTTATCAGTATTTTTTCAACTCACTATATAACCATGCCCTGCAAAACACTTAGGGAGGCTTGAAAGGGAATGCCCATAAACATAAAATATGGCCCAGTTGGATCTATGACCAACCTTGCTAAGATGACCAAGTAAGAGGTTTTCAGCTCTTTCCCCATTGAATTAGGGACCTTAAGGTAGTGCAAAATATATCGGTCCAGGTTATCATGTTATTCATATATTCTTGTTCCTCCAAGATAGTGAGAAAATAATAATCTAGAAAATGTCCACTAACAAGCTATTTGGTTCCTAGTTTATAGAGGGGAATATATTTCCTTAGAAATTTACCCACATTATGAGATACTAGATATCCCTCGGTCTCAACTTCCCTTATGCAGAGATTTGGAGCTAATCAACACCTTTATTGGATGAACATGAAAATATCCTTCCTTTGATTTGTAGTTGCTAATAGATAGTCATGTTGATGCCACTAAGAAAAGGGTTTTCATGACATGGATAGAAAGGAGTGAAATCCAAGGCCTTGATTATGGCCATGTTGAAGGGCCACTTGAACCTATCATAAGCCTTCTCAAAATCTATAATAATGAAAAGGACATTGAGCACTAGGAATCTCGTCAACTGACACCTTCTCAAATTGGAATGAAATTGTCTAGAATGAAGCTCCCCCTAATGAAGGTTATCTATTCTGAATGTTTAACGTTGGGTAGAATATAAGTTACATTAAAATCCGGTGCCTTGTACAGATTCTTAAAAGGGACATTTAGGTTCATTTCTTAATTATTCTAAAATTATTCAGGTGAATGTAAACTATAATTGACTCTACCATGCGACTGCTTTAAACCTATAATTAAATAAATGTATAAATGCAATACCCATATTATAGTCACATCAAAATATTCTTAAGATATTCGTAGTAGTAAGGAAATCCAATGTTCAATTATTTCCTACCTACTTTCCATTAATGTCTTGGACTTCCTTTCATCTACAAGAATTCATTATAAAAATATAAAATCTAACCTTTCTATACTACACAAATCCAATAACATTGTGCAAACAATTTCTCGCGAGTAGAAATTTGGAAGCAATCCATATTTCTTCAAAATGTTTATCAAATTTTCCACCTTCTCCATTTTCCCCTTCTTACAACACCCATCAATAAGTGAATTGTAAGAAAGTATTTCAACCATAAAATCCTTTCCCCATATATCATCTAAAAGTCAACATAATAAAGTACCTACTTAGACCCCATAAAAAATTTAAGGAGTTCTATCATCCATGCTTGATTCTAGTAATACCCCTAGTTTGATCCCCAAAATGGAAACGGAAATGTATAAATTATGAAATCTAAGAGCCAAACAATGTAATATGTAAATGTACATGGAAGAATAATCAAACAAATCACAAATTGCAGACATAGAATGATGACAAACATGGGAGCTATAATTCCAAAATAAAATAAAAAAGCGGGCGTAGGGGGTGGGGCCAAGGAGAGAGAATATTCTTTTCTTGTAAGCCTAAGTCATTTACCTCATATTATCCTAAGTAATATCAACCTTGGAGTTAGTGGGGGAAGTGAGAAATATGGGATTCTTTGGAAGACACATGGTGAGTTGTGGGCATGCAAATAAAATCCAATACTTTTGGTTGTCATTGGAGTTATCCATCATTCTTCCATAGGTTGTCTGGGAGCCTATGTTGTCATACTATCACTGTAATTGAATAAGGGGTATAGATGTTATGAAAGTGTGTGGGAATTATGCCCATATGAATGAGGAAATTTCTATCCTTGAGTCAACTCCATTGAAGTTGAGAATCCATGGGGTTCCCAAAAAATTCTATATACATCATTCCCACACTACCTTCTAGTCAACCTTTAAGATGATAAGCTTCTTTTCTCTATCAAATTCCAAGCAACATGACCACTAAATAGGAAAAAACCTACATAGCCTCTATTTAATTGTATTTTAATTTTAGATGGTGGAAATACACTTACATAAGCTACATGATAGAGAAAAAAAAAATATTCCACAAAACATAATCACAAAATAATCCACAAAACATAATCGTGTCAACTTTCCTTTCATGGCCGATGCATATGGATAGATGAAAATATTCATCACCAACCCATCCACCATGAAATTTTTCATTCTTGAAATGAATTTATGTATAGTCATCAATCATTTTTGTAGCCACACCAAACGTTCATTAGGTTTCCCTAGCCAAAGAAACAAATCAATCTTCCACCATTCATTACATTAATCAGTTTACCAACTATAATTATTCTGTTTGTCAACATTTTCCAAGAATTCAAGCAATCAAGTATTGGAAAGTACAATTTTTTTTACAATAAAAATAAAATTATAAATACTTTAACTGTTTGAAAACCCTCTCTTAAATGTGCTTTGCAATATTGATTAGAATAGCTAAGGTAGACATATAGAAATCATATCATTGTAAAAAAATCAGCATTAAAAGGCATTTTATGGAAGAAATCCTTGTAAAATTTGGTAATTTCATAGTCAATATTGATCGTTCATCATTAGGTTACATATTCGATGGTGGAGATCATGTTTTTGTATTTTTTATGTAGAAGGTAACCCTCTTTTAGAGAGGGAATTATATGAAGGATATGGTGGAGTTTGAGAGAGATTATGAGAGATTGAAGAGGAGGTTGCAACGGATGTGTTGTAGGTTGTATCTTTTCATTTTATTGGATGGAATAAAATGAAGGGTTGGCTATTTCTCAATGTATGTATCCCATATCAAGTGAGCCACATATAGTGTTGTATCTCTTGTACTATGCTTTTATGTGTTTTATTTCCGCATTTATTTTATTTTATTGCTTTTCTATACTATTTCTAACATAGAATCTTCCTAGCAAAGGTAGTTACAATGACCAAAACAAGCAGATCCTAATATGAGATTCTATAAATTGTTGCTAGATTGACAAGAAAACATAATATAAAGTCTTCATTTTTATTCATTAAGCGTCATAGAGAATGTGTTGTTTCTTGAAATTGTTAATTGACACAAAAAAATATTTTCATGATCCAAGTCCAAGGATACCATAAGGGACTAAGAACAAGATCTTTGGTTCCCACTGGCCCTCTGATTTGATAATGTCTTTCTTACCTCATATTATGTGTCTATCTCAGCTAAGAATGAGATCTTCAATCACACTTGGTACATTAGTTTGACTATCTCCTTCTTTTCTAAGGAAAATCTCATGGGATCCCCTTGTATTCCCTAAAATATCCAAATGGAGGGTCGTTCAACAACCCACCGCAATAAGGAGTAGTATCCTTGAGGGAGCTAATTGAATTTGGACCTCTGAACTATGGCCTACCTATCAACAATATGCCTTTGGTAGATGATTCAGTTGATTGAGACAACCCTTGTTCTTTTAATTTGGTGGGGTGTTTATAGTCATGGAAAAACACACTCGGTAGACAGGGAGTCCAAATAGTTCTATTGGTATCAATTACTAATATAGTGGATATAGATAAGAGTTGTGCACATTACTCATGCTCGTAGACCCATCCTTGTGAAATCTCTTTGATATGTCTATGATTTCCATGTAACTAAAATTCTTCCCTAGAGCAAGTCAAAGCTAACCATAGGCCCTATGTAATGGCCTTTTAAACCTAAATGCAGATAACATATTCACATAAGTTGATTTGGTAGCCAATATGTTCCTAGTAAATGGGTGGGTGCTAGGCACTGAGACAATATATTTGCATGAGAATTGTGAACAAAAATCACACTCTTACCCCCATCGTTATCCAACCTTTCTAAGGCATCTACGATTTCCATGTAAATATAGTCATAGTAAATATGGATCGTTCATCAGTACATTACATATCTAATGGTAGAGATTATGTTTGTGTCTGTTTTTCCTAGAAGGTAAACCTCTTTTAGAGAAGGAATTATATTAAGGCTGAGTGGAGTTTGAGAGAGAATTTTGAGAGATTGAATAGGAGGTTACAATATATGTGGTGCAAGTTGTATCTCTTCATTTTGTTGGGCATTAGTACAAAAAGAACATATATTATTGTGTCTCTCTTGATGTGATGATTGTGCTTATGACTCATGGTTGATTTAGCTTATGCATATGATGATGTAAGTGATAACACAATGCTTGATATACTATGATTGATTAATTGAAGATAAAAAGGTTTAAATTGCTCACACATTGATTCACCCCCCCTCTCATTGTGACCATTGAGTCCAACATAATCATTATACCTTATTATCATTAAGTTTTGTAAGTTAATTTGGATTATAGAAATTGAAGCTTTATTCTCCCACCGAAAGATGGCATATTCTTTGTGGAGTGTTTGGGAAATATATTGTATGCAATCACATTCCCTAGGATGGAAAGTATGCATGCATGTAAACATGGCACTTTAAATTCCACATTCAAAACATGTGTCATTTACCAAGTCACAAAGTGGCGTATCGTTGTAAAATGGGCCCGAAATCACACCAAAAACTGTCCTTCAATCTAATGTCTACCGACATGTAAACATAAAAATTGCAAATGTATTACTAGTCTTATAATATATTTTGATAAAACGAGATTGATAAGTTACACAATCAAATCGATATTATAATAAATTACAAAATGAGATTGGGATTATAAGAAATACCCACATAGACATAGCATGGAAGGGATTTGGATGGCTTTTCTTTATTAGATGTGCTCACTTGTAAAGTGTATGCTTGAAACATGAAACACCATGTATTGAATTCATTATGTTTGCAACATTGAATCTTAGGTAAGTTTAAGTTGACAATCTTAAATATTAATAGTTATTTTAAGTTTTAGAAAATGACATGAGAGATCATACATACACCTATACAAGGAGCCTTCTTGCAATGTACTTGTATTTGCATGAGGACAATGTTCAACCCTTTCAAACAAATAAATGAATGAAATGTAGCAAAGTTTTTGGGTTACTACCAATCAATTATGGAATTTGACGGTTGAATTGCCTGCCATAGGTCAATTTAACCATCAAATACGGGTAACACTCCAGGAAGACCATCACAAATTGGCTTATAATGTAAACAAAATTAGAATTTGGTAAAAATGACAATTTTGACAAGTGTTATTCATTTGAATCTCCAACCCTGCAACCAAATAATTGAGCGGTACTTTGTGATTGATATGAAATACAAGATAACTTGATGAAGAAAGGACAACAACACCATGATCGAGAGTTGTAGTCCCCTTAAAAAGACCTTCCAAGCTATAATGCTTGGAAGAGATAAACATAATTTAGTGTTTTAGTGTAAAACTACAAATTTAAATGTGAGCAATAATGTAATTTGAAAATGTTTCTGTTAGCTTCATTTGTATTAAAGAGATTATCTTTTTTATATATTGCCATACAACATACAAAATTGTAGTGAGCAACAACTTAATTTGAAAATATTTATGTTAGCTTCAATTGTGTCAAATAGGTTATCTTTTTTATATATTAGCATACAACATACAAAAATGTAGAATAATGACTACCTATTATATATAATTAAAATAAAATTTTGAACTCAAATATTTGTTTTCCAACAACCTCGATTTCATTACTTTGTTTTCCAAAAAAACCTTCATTGTATAGTACAATATTTATATTCATGTTAACGTTAGTTACTTTCTTTTCCAACAAACTCCATTGCATAGTATAATATTTATATTCATGTTAAAGTAAAACATTCTCCACTAATAAGCACAATCTTTGGTTGTATCTAAATGGAAATTAATCTCTATTTTTTTTAAAGTTTATAAATAGTTATCTAAAAATTTAATTTTGTGTTATGTTTGCTTTTACAAAACATTATATTTAAGGAATCAATTAAGGTAAAAAAAACATATAATATTTTTAAGTTTTTCAATGTATTACCAAGTGATCTACTCTAACTTAACATTTGGTTGACAAATTATAAAACCTATAAAAGCATGGCATTAACTACTTACGAAGAGAGACTTCAATGCTTTTGCAAAACTCTAAAAGAGATGTAATACTGTTTAAATATATATGCAAGTGAATTTTATACTTGACCATCCTTGACATAACTTGAGATCGAACATACTCTAGGCACAACATAGATATATATGAAGAGGAGATGAAAAACATAGTAGCTGATTTGTTCTCTTCTCTTGTCTTATCTAGGCTCTTTGAAACCAAAATCCTGCAAATTGTATTGAAATCACTAATGGAAACCTTGCTCTATAGAAACACTGAACCATAATCCTGAAAATTCGTGTCAAGTATGAAAACATTGGCATCTTTGGAGGACTTTCGCTCAGCTCATTGTGTGAAGCTGAAGAGGATACAAAGGCTTGGCGCACTGTACAAAGCTTCAGGTGTTGTATGTTAATGAGTAATCTAAGTTGGAAGAGTTTCCAAGTATGGAAACATTGGCATCTTTGGAGGAATTTCTCGCAGCTCATTGTGTGAAGCTGAAGAGCATACATGTTTTGGTGCATTGTAAAAATCTATGCCTGTTGTATGTTTATGGGTGCTATGAGTTAGAAGAGCTACAAAGTATGTAAACATGGTGGGAAACATGATTTTTGCGGAAATCACGATTTGTATTATTTAAATTGAAAATTTGATTATAGAAATGGATTCAACGCCCTCTATTAACCTTGGGGAACCATGAGCATGCAATTAGAACAACCTAAAGCTACAATTTCAACAATTTTAGTGGGAATTTAGCTAGAAAATTTGTAAAAAAAAGGGTGCAAATATATCATATGCACTAACTGCAAAGGCAGGGCCGTGCATTTATGTAAGAACTTGTTGAGGCCTGGAAATTCGCAGGCGACAACAGTAATGGATTCTCCCCAATCAACGTTCCCAACTAGCCTGTTGATTGTTTGGTATAGGGAATCCGTCCGGTTTACGGTCCGGCTACCGTAGGTCAAAGTAACAAACAAGGGTTTTACCAGTTGCGGCCCGGTCCACCGGAATTTGTATTTTTGACTTAAGGAAATGATATGCAAGTGCCTAACTAAATGCAGGGGGCGATCAAGATGCAGGGAGCGGTCACAAAGTGATGCGCAGGTTCTTACCTCTCGTCTTTTGCTCGCGAGCAACCAAACCAGATACAAAAAGAAATAAACTAACTATCTAAACTATCCCTAGGGAGCAAGATTATCATTTCGAATGAGCAATACATTTTCACATACATTAAAAAGAAACACAGATAGCTAATACTTCTTCTAAAGTACATGAATGCTTACAGATATTTAAATAACCAGATAGTCGATCATTTTATAACAACATTTATTGCTCACAGTGAAAAAAATATCCTAGAAACTACTGAAGAACATTTAACCAGAACATAGGTTCAGAACATTAAATATTCTTACAGTAATGAAACACAGCTGAAAACGAAATAGTTCCTCTTCAACATTTATTCATTGAGTTGCATTGATACATTCCACTTTACACTCTCTTCGATAGACAAAATAGAAGTTTCCTCTGCAAAACGAAGTAGTTCCTCTTACAAGCAAACATGTACAAAATTTTCCAGGGGAAAAAGCCCTTTCTAAGTGCCTCATCCCTCTATTTAAACTATAATTACAGAGCGTTTTTTTTTCCAGACGCATGGTCTTTCGGTTTCTCAAACTCTTCACATTCCGATCTTTTGTCATTATGTGATCATGACAACTTGGTAACTGATCCGTTTCTGGGATCACGCCTTTACAGCTCCGGACTTCATCTTCCATTTGCCTCTTTTCAGTCATACCTCTACCAAATGAGTTAGTCTTTCTTCTCGTCGTGGTAGATTGACCGGTCGCCTGGAAACTGCCTGCTTTAAAATTAAGAGCATGATTCAAACGACAAATATCATCAATTAACCAATCCACAAGGAAATGGCTGAGCGAACCACATACGGGCCTGGCAATATTCTATGGTCGTCGGAGGGAAAAACCAGTCAGTAGTTAGAGAGAAGCGAGTTTGGGAGCCTGGGGAAACAGCCAGCCGCAATGTCGGGTGAAGTTTAAGTCGCAGCCAAGCGAAACATGGGCGGGAGGTGCCATGAGTCGGACGTCGGACGGATTTAGCTTCGGAAGCCAGAAGACTTTAGTAGCCGCAACGACGGAGGAGGAGATCTAGAGGGCGCGTGGAACGGATGGGGAACTAAGTTGGACGTCGGAAGAGACTCAGATCGGACGCTAGCTATCTCTTCCCGGCCGCAACGGCGGGCGGACAGAAGCTACGGACAAGCGATTTACAGTTAACATACATCGAGGGTCGGACGGTTTAGGAAATCGGACGAAAGAAAAGTCTAGGAACCGCAACGGCGGAAGGGTTGAAACTTCGTAGCCCCCGATCTAGCAGTAAAAGAGGTCCGCTTATAAGGAAACTCAAGTATTTGAGCAGTGCTAAGGATCGGCTGTAACCAAAATCACTTCTTTTCGCAGAGGATGCGCTGAAAACAGCAAATTTTCTTCTCTTTGACCACACATTCACGACTCAAACCCAAAAATGAACAAGGCATACATAAATTACTGACATCCACCTTCAGAGAAACGAAAAAAATCACGCTCAAGGAGCTCAACGATCAAGCCATACAAAAGTAATGATGAGGGGCCCATAAATTAAAACATTAATTTGGGGGGGAAAACAGTTGCGGTAGCAACAACTGGCGACTATCTGGTGAAACTAGACCTCTGGGTGGCTTTTCTTTGAGGAGCAGACTGTTTCCTAACCAAAATGCATTAAAAGAAATCTTCCAGCTGTCCGGATTTCTCTCATGACCGAAGTGTGTACCTTAATCATTGATGCTAGTCCCATTTGGGGAGAGGGGCAACCGAAACCTTCAAGTCCAGACCACTATGTTGAGGCCAGAGTATGATTTTCATTATTACCTTTGTTTTCAAGTAGCTAACAGTGTGGACACCACAGGATTGCAGCATATAGTAAACAACAATACTCGTTTGTTCCTCGTTCCCATGCCATTTTAACACTTTGTGCCTTTGGACTTTTGTCCTTTCATCTGAGTCCTTCTGTACGCCTTTCTTACTGAATTTTTAATTCAGGATCCTCTATCCCATAGTGCCCTTTTGTGTGAGTGGTGTACTTTAAGTCTCAGCTCACGGACGGAGAGGATCTTTTGGCAATTTAGTATTTATGCTTTAGCACTTGCTTTGATTTATGATGCTTTTATAGAAGTTTGACTCTTTGTCTGCCTTTTGGCATTTGTTTCTTGGCATGGGATCATTTATATTTAGTATGCTGTTCACCTTGCTTCCTCTCATGGGTCCTTTACTGTCGCTCCTTAGAACATTTCAAATGTGACGTGGATGGAGCCCCGACATAGTACTCCAGACTCTTTGAATCCGGTTTAATTCACAGGGGTTAAGCTGGACTTCAACGCACACAACATTTTTATTCGAGAAAACTGCTAGGCTGGAAGAATTCTTTAAGCAATACACAGGATGATACTCAACATATTTGCTATTCCCAAAAGACCTTAATATCCTCCAGACAAACGCAAGTTCGTTTCCCTTATTGAAAATCAAAACTTAAAATTAAAACAAATGAAAGCATGAGTCGGAAACCACCACACAGCTTATTTATGTACAAGGCAGAACAAATCAAAGAAAACTAAGAAAAGTAGGGCTTGAGAACCAAACCATTAACTGGCAAGTTCTCCTCCCATCCCTGTAAGTCCTGAAGCATGAAAGTAGCAGGGCCAAGTTTTGCTATGATTTGAAACGGGCCTACCCACAACTGCTGGAATTTGGTATGCTTTCCTTTTTCATCGTGGGGGTGGTCCCATTTAAGGACTAAGTCTCCTACTTCAAAGTCCTTTTTCCCAGCTTTATGTTTGTCAAACCATCTTTTGACTACCTCCTGCTGTTGTTTGAAACGTTCTCTAGCCTTGGATCTGGCTTCTTCTGCTTTTAGGAGATTATATATTCTTATTTGCAGAACCTCATCCCCCAACCCCCTAGACTCTTGAGTTAGTATGGAAGACGGTAGCAGAACATTGGGAGGCAGGATGGCTTCCTTTCCGTACACAAGGGTATAGGGTGACACTCCTACTCCAAACTTGGGGGTAACTCTGTCAGCCCACAGGGCGTTTGGCAAGGCTGAGTGCCAACCTCCCTGGTTTTCTATGACAGTCTTCTTCAGGATTCTAATGAGGTTCTTATTGGAGGATTCAGCTAGGCCATTCCCTTGCGGATAGTAGTTAGCAGAGTAATGTAATTTTATCCCTTTCTCATGAGCAAATGCAGTCAATTTGATGGATGAAAAGTATTTAGCATTATAAAAAACTAACGAAACTGGAACTCCAAACCTGGTCATGATATGATCTTGTAAGAAGCTAATGACTTCATCTTCGTTTATCTTGCACAATGGGATAGCCTCGACCCAGCGAGTGAAATAGTCAGTTGCAATAAGAATATACTTGTGTAGCAGAGAAGAATTCGGTTTTATTTCTCCAATAATTTCCAGCCCCCATTGTTCAAATGGTTATGTGATCATAACAGGCTTTAGGGGTGCTGCTGCCCTGGGCTGTCTTCCACCACACCTTTGGCAAGTATCACATTTTCTGACGTGTGCATGTGCATCCCTGAAAAGTGTTGGCCAGTAATAACCGGCTTTGAGAACCTTGTGGGCTGTAGTGTCCCCTGAGTAATGTCCCCCAGCCGGGCCATCGTGCAATTCATACATTACTTTCTCAGCATCCTCTTTCTCCAAGCATCTCAGGAGGACTCCATCATAGTTTTTTCTGAACAATACGCCTTCTATGATTTGATAGGAAACTGATTTCAGACGCAGAGCTCTTCTTTGTTTGGAACTCCAATGTTCTGGTAACACCCCTGACTGCAAGTAATGCACAAGATCTCTATACCATGACTCAGGAGCTACGAATAAAGGGCAAACATCCGTTACATGCAAATCAGCTTCATCTTCCCATGCTTGTTCTTCATGGTTTGTCTTCTCAGTCATTAGTTTACATAACCCCTGACCTTTTACTATAGTAGCTGGTTTGAATTCCAGATCGTATTCTTGAAGCGCTGTTACCCAGTTGCCCCTTCTTTCTCCTAATTCTTTTTGTATGAGAAGGGATCTTACAGCTGGGTAAGGGACTATTACCTTGGTACGATTTTTTAGTATATAAGGCCTGAATTGCTTTACTGCCTTAAATACTGTGTATGCCTGCTTATCAATGGCTGGGTAGTTTAATTCAGCTCCTTGTATCCCAGTGCTCATAAAAGATATTGGGAATTCATCACCCCCTTCTTCCTTTTGCGTGAGTACAGCTGCTAATGAATCATCGGACGCAAATGTATACATAATAAATTCCTTGTCAAAGTCTGGACTTTTAAGAGAGGGCGCATGTGCAACAGCAGTCTTGATTTTACTGAAAGCATTCTTTTTAGTCTCAGTCCACTTAAACTGTGCATTTTGCTTGACCATCTGCTGTAATGGTTTAACAGTCTGGGCAAAATCAGGCACAAATCTACGTACGAAGTTTATTGTTCCCATGAAGGATTGCATTCCTTTTTTATTATGGGGCATGGGAATTTGTTCAATAGCTTTGATTCTTTCTGGGTCTATAGATATACCTCTTTTTGACACTATATGCCCCAGTAACTTGCCTTATGTGACCGCGAATACACACTTCTTAGGATTTAGGGAAATGCCATACTTCCGACAGCGCTCGAAAATTTGCTTTAGGTGGAACGTGTGCTCCCCTCTTTTCTTTGAAAATATTGTTATGTCATCAAGGTAGACCACCACACTTCGCCCAATCAGTCCTCGGAAAGCTATGTCCATAGCTCTCTGAAATGCTGCGCCAGCATTAATTAGGCCAAAAGGCATTCTTCTATATGCGAAAGTTCCCCATTTAGTTCTGAATGTTGTTTTCAATCTATCTTCCTCAGCCACTAACACTTGGTTGTAGCCAGAGAATCCGTCTAACAATCAAAACAATTCAGAACCAGAAACCATCTGTAGAAGTTGCTCCATGGGAGGCACCGGATAATTGTCTTTGTCCGATGCGCGGTTTAAGTTTCTGAAGTCCACGCACAGTCTGATTTCTCCCGACTTTTTTCTGACCGGCACCAAATTTGACACCCATTCTGAATGCCGGACTTTAAAAATAATCCTAGCATCTAACAATTTATTCACTTCGCTCTGGATTAGTGGTTCCAGCTTTGGGTGCATCTTCCTCAGCGGCTGCTGATATGGCTTGACGCCTGCTTTAATAGGAATGATATGTTTGATGATATTAGTGTCATAGGTTTTTAAATCTGCATACGTCCATGCAAAGACATCTTTGTACTGCTTAAACAAACTGAGGAACTTGTCTCTTTCTGCTGGTGAACAGCACTTGCCGAGGTTCATGAACTTAGGCTCCGTTTCAGTCCTTAAATTTATTAGCTCGAACTGTAGAGTTGAGCTGTGCGTCTTCACATTAGCGGGTCTTCTAAATTTCTCGTTCAAGTTAAACATCTTCTCTAACGTCCTGACCCCTTTGGGAATGAAATTGTCACATTTCATTTCAGCCTGATGTTCCTCATCGTCGATAATGGCTCCTTTAAAGGCCTCGTCATTTGTCAAGCATTCGATTATTTGTTGATCATCGTCAAACACTCGTAAGTTGGTGATCATGTCAGGAACTGATGGCCTGAAAAGTAATTCAATAGAGCATTTGTTATTAGTGGGAACCAATCTGGCGGCTGATGTGGCTAGAAGATCAGCGGATGCATTTTTTATTCTTGGGATTGAAATAATGTTAAATGCATGAAAAATTTTAAGCAAATCCCATACCTCATTTTGGTAAGCTTTCAAATGAGGGGAAACACAGTGTATTTGATTTCTTATTTGCTTTACAACTATTTCTGAGTCCCCAAAAACTTTTAAATTACTAACCTATAGCTCAATTCCTTTCTTGAGTCCCTGCAGCAGTGCTTCATACTCAGCTGTATTGTTAGTACACTCAAACTCTAGTCTACAGGACATGAAGTGTTTATTTTTTTGTGGATCAATAAGGACGCAGCCGGCCCCTGACCCCTCTAATGTTTTCGATCCGTCAAAAAATAAAGTCCAAAAAACATTATCTACTGAAAAACAATCTACTTCTACTGCTAAATCTACTATTTTGCAGTCAATATCATCAGCCTGAGAAAAATGAAGAAGATCAGGCTGGGTGTCAGATGTGTCGCTGGCCTCTTCAGTTTGATAATTCCCCGGTTCCAGCTTAAGAAAGTAGTTTCACAATACAGATTCGACTGGTACATTCTTCCCATCCAATTGAGTGACATTGTACTTCATGTGAGGTTCTCTCAAAACCTTGATCTGATTAGGACTCGCTTTGTGTGGCAACCAAAGATGTGACCAATCTGTGGCGAAATACCCATTTAATTTGGCTGACCAATCTTTGCTCAAGACCAGGCCGTAAGCATCTGGTATGTTGGCCACTACAATGTTAATAACTTGGCACACTCTGTCATCGGACACCAAGCGGATTAGAACGTCTTCCATCTTGCCAACTACCTTGACGTCTGTCCTATCCAACTGCACCACCCTCCACGTGGTTGGCTTAGGCTGCCCATTTATTTTCTTACATACTGATATGGGCATGACATTAATTGATGCCCCTGAGTCCACTAGACAATTGTGCACGTTATGATTAAAAATTTCAAACGTCAAGAGGAAAGGTGGATGTTTAGTTTTAGACTTACCTCCAATGCTAGCTTCCCCAATTTCTTCTTCCTCCCGAGGTTGATTGTCAGCGGGCAGCTTTTCTTCTGATGTTTCCAGTGCTTTCAACAACCTTTCTTTCTGTTGAGGTAGTTTGCACATTTCAAACAGCGGGACGTTTGCCTTTATCTTCTTTAGATCTTCGACAATGTCATATTCGATTAGTTGTCTAGTGGACTGAGATTTATCAGCACTCACATTCTCTTCGTTTGGCTTAGGCAGCGTTCTGTTTTGCTTCGGATCCTGGCTGGTAATGGTAAATTTCGGAATATGATCAGCCAATGATTTGTCTTGAAATTTCTTTTTTATATTTCTTTGCAGCCTTTGAATCTTTGGGAGCAGAAGACTGTCATCACTAACCGCCCCTTTGCTCCTAGTTGTCACGTTAGCCTCCCTGATATCTTTGCGTCCCTGGGTATTTTCCTCCTCGGCATCGAGTAAGGAGACATAATTCCATAATGCCATGGTCTCGTCCTCCTACCCTTTTGTAGAAGTGGAAGCATCATTTTCGTTCTTTTCATCTTCATCTTCCTCTGCTAATATTGAATCCAACATCTGATTCATGACCAATGTCATTGAATTTATCCATTGCGGACAGTTCTTTTTGGAATGAGGCTGTTGATGAAAAGTACAGAAATTTTCCATCCCTATCTCTGTCAGATTCATGGATGCAGTTTTTTGAGGAGGAAGTTGGGTCTGATTGCCATCCTCCCTTTTCTTATAATATGGCCTGAAGAACTTTTGTGCTTCTTTTTCCTTTTCTAAGTCTATGATCTTATTGGACAGCTTTTGCATCATTTTAGCCATGCTTTCATAGTCTGGTGTCTTTTCTTCTTTAGGCTTGGTGAACAATAAGGGTTTTCTTCCCACACCTTTCTCTCCTGATTGTTCCGGATAGTCCTCCACACTTTCTCTTTCTGCTTCCACCACTTCTGCCTCTTCATAGGTCTTTGTTAAGGTAGGCTTGGCCCTACCTTTTGCAAACATGGCTAAATCAGGACCCAAAGCTGAAGTATAGTATTCGATCAGTACTTTGTCTGAAGGCTTATCTGTTTTAGAGAAATTTTTAAGATATGCTGCAAACCTTTGTGTGAAGCTGTGCACTTTTTCCCTTTTCTCTTTCTTTAATGCACACAGTCCTTTCATGAGGGCAGCGTGAGTCTTTTGGACTGCGTACTTACTCCTGAACATCCTCTCGAAGGTATCCCAGTCTGGGATAGAGTTAGCGGGCAATCCAAAATACCACAAGGCCGCAGTTCCTTTGAGGGTGTGCGGGAATAGTCTACACACTACATCTTCGTGTTCCCCAGCCCTCAGACCTTCTATTGCCAAGTAGAAACTCTGTAGGTGGTCATCCACTAGGATTTTCTCATTTGGATCAAATTTGGGCAGTAGCTTCTCAAAGGCTTGAGGTAGGTCATGCAAAGGTGGGGTCAGATTTAGAGGTGATCTAGCTTTCCAAGCTGGTGGTGGATTTGGTAGATTCGGTGGATTTGCGTTAACGCCGGCCATGAGTTGAGGCGGAGAGTGAGGGGGTGAACCAACAAGAGAGTGAGGACGTGAACCAACCGGGGTGTGTACAGGAGAACTGTAAGGAGTGTCTGGGCCTACTTGGTTCAAAGGCAATTCAACCTCCTGTATGGCAGTTTCCACAAGTTCTTCCCAGTCTCCAACCAACACTGAATCTTCAATTAGAGGACGGTCTTTCTTCTTGTACTCTCTTCTAGGAAATTCATGGATAATAGGCAACCCTCCAATCTTCTTTACATAAGCACGGGTATGTCTCCTCAGATCGTTTACAATCTCGTTGCGAACATGAAATAAATGTTCTCTGTTGTCTTCTTCCGGAATTGAATTACGCGGTCCACTACTTTCAGAATTGTAACCAGCGGAATAATCTCGGGAAAACGGGTTTCCCCGGCCAGCCATGCACTAGCGGCCCTCCTTCTAGCGCCAAAACTGTTGAGGCCTGGAAATTTGCAGGCGACAACAGTAAGGGATTCTCCCTAATCAACGTTCCCAACTAGCTCGTTGATTGTTTGGTATAGGGAATCCGTCCGGTTTACAGTCCGGTTACCGTAGGTCAAAGTAACAAACAAGGGTTTTACCGGTTGCGGCCCGGTCCACCGGAATTTGTATTTTTGACTTAAGGAAATGATATGCAAGTGCCTAACTAAATGCAGGGGGTGATTAAGATGCAGGGAGCGGTCACAAAGTGATGCGCAGGTTCTTACCTCTCGTCTTTTGCTTGCGAGCAACCAAACCAGATACAAAAAGAAATAAACTAACTATCTAAACTATCCCTAGGGAGCAAGATTATCATTTCGAATGAGCAATACATTTTCACATACATTAAAAAGAAACACAGATAGCTAATACTTCTTCTAAAGTACATGAATGCTTACAAATATTTAAATAACCAGATAGCCGATCATTTTATAACAACATTTATTGCTCACAGTGAAAAAAATATCCCAGAAACTACTGAAGAACATTTAACCAGAACATAGGTTCAGGACATTAAATATTCTTACAGTAAATGAAACACAGCTGAAAACGAAATAGTTCCTCTTCAACATTTATTCATTGAGTTGTATTGATACATTCCACTTTACACTCTCTCCGATAGACAAAATTGCAGTTTCCTTTGCAAAACGAAGTAGTTCCTCTTACAAGCAAACATGTACAAAATTTTCCAGGGGAAAAAGCCCTTTCTAAGTGCCTCGTCCCTCTATTTAAACTATAATTACAGAGCATTTTGTTTTCCAGACGCATGGTCTTTCGGTTTCTCAAACTCTTCACATTCCGATCTTTTGTCATTATGTGATCATGACAACTTGGTAACTGATCCGTTTCTGGGATCATGCCTTTACAGCTCCAGACTTCGTCTTCCATTTGCCTCTTTTCAGTCATACCTCTACCAAATGAGTTAGTCTTTCTTCTCGTCGTGGCAGATTGACCGGTCGCCTGGAAACTGCCTGCTTTAAAATTAAGAGCATGATTCAAACGACAAATATCATCAATTAACCAATCCACAAGGAAATGGCCGAGCGAACCACATATGAGCCTGGCAATATTCTATGGTCGTCGGAGGAAAAAACCAATCGGTAGTTAGAGAGAAGCGAGTTCGGGAGCCTGGGGAAACAACCAGCCGCAATGTCGGGTGAAGTTTAAGTCCCAGCCAAGCGAAACGTGGGCGGGAGGTGCCATGAGTTGGACGTCGGACGGATTTAGCTTCGGAAGCCAGAAGACTTTAGCAGCCGCAACGGCGGAGGAGGAGAGCTAGAGGGCGCGCGGAACAGATGGGGAACTAAGTCGGACGTCGAAAGAGACTCAGATCAGACGCTGGCTATCTCTTCCTAGCCGCAATGGCGGGCGAACAGAAGCTACGGACAAGCGATTTACAGTTAACATACATCGGGCGTCGGACGGTTTAGGAAATCGGACGAAAGAAAAGTCTAGGAGCCGCAATGGCGGAAGGGTTGAAACTTTGCAGCCCCCAATCCAGCAGTAAAAGAGGTTCGCTTATAGGGAAACTCAAGTATTTGAGCAGTGCTAAGGATCGGCTGTAACCAAAATCGCTTCTTTTCGCAGAGGATGCATTGAAGAACAACAAATTTTCTTCTCTTCGACCACACATTCACAACTCAAACCCAAAAATGAACAAGGCATACATAAATTACTGACATCCACCTTCAAAGAAACGGAAAAAATCACGCTCAAGGAGCTCAACGATCAAGACATACAAAAGTAATGAGGAGGGGCCCAGAAATTAAAACATTATTTTGGGGGGGAAAATAGTTGCGGCAACAACATAACTATGTACCTTGTTGTGCAATGTTAAATGATATAATGTTGGGTGTGGTGGTTGCACATTGTTGGATCTAAGTTACTTAAGATCCAACCACGAAATCATTTAATACTCTGGAGTAGGGTGGATAGTATTCCTTGTTACCCATGGTTTTAATCCTGTCATCTCTATGGACTAATTAGTCTTTGATAATCAGTACCAATAGACAGACTCTTCACATTAGTGGATTACTATGCTAAAGAAAGCATTTAAACAAATGTATTCCTAGTCAACAACCTCATTACAAATTTCTTTTAATTTTACAACCTACAAAACCCCCAAATATTGCATTTGTCCAAGCATCTCAGGTTATATCTCATATGTTTACGATGGGATGTCAGTCAATTTTACATGATTCCTTTTACCAAATAGGATCAAGCAGATCCTTGCTCATCTAGATTCTTTATTGAGGATCCTCAATGCCCCTTTGATTACCAATAGATCTACAAATAGTATCTCCTTGAGAATCGTGTACACAATTCACACTCTTGCCCCCATCATTATCCAATGTTTCTAAGGAATCTACGATTTCCATGTAAATATAGTCATAGTAAATATGGATTGTTAATTAGTAGGTTGCATTTCTAATGGTAGAGATTATGTTTGTGTCTTTTTTCCCTAGAAGGTAACTCTCTTTTAGAGAAGGAATTATATTAAGGCTGAGTGGAGTTTGAGAGAGATTGAAGAGGAGGTTGCAACATATGTGTTGCAAGTTGTATCTCTTCAATTTGTTGGGCATAAGTAAAAAAATGGACTAGTTGTTTCTCTGTGGATGTAGCCCATATCGAGTGAACCACACAGGTGGTTGTATATCTTGTATTGTTCTCTTGTTTGTTTTACTTCTACTTTTGTTTTATTGTATTGCTCTGTTATCCTATTGCTATCATAGAATATTCCTAGCAAAGGTAGTTACAATGACCAAAACAAGCAATAACAAATATGAGCTTCTATAAATTGGTGCTAGATTAACAAAAACACATGATATGAAGTATTCAATCTTTTCAATAAGCATCCTAGTGAAACACGGAAGATATTTTCCTGATCCAAGTCTAAAGATACCATAAGAGACAAAGGACAATATATTTGGTTGCCATTGGCCCAGTGATCTGATAATGTATTTCTTGCATCATATTGTGTGTCTATCTCAGGTAAGAATGATATCTTCAATCACACTTGGTCCACTAGTTTTACGCTCTTCCTCTTTTCTAACGAAAATCTCACCGGATCCCCTTGTATTCCCTAAAATATTCAAATGGAGGGCCGCTCAACAACCCATCACAATAGGGAGTAGTATCCTTGAGGGAGCCAATTGAAGTTGGACCTCTAAACTATGTCTTACCTATCAACAATATGCCTTTGGTAGATGGTTCAATTGATTGAGCCAATCCTTGCCATTTTAATTTGGTGGCGTGTTTATAGTCGTCGAGAAACACTCTTAATGGACATAGACTCCAAATAGTTCTATTTGTATCAGTTACTAAGATAGTGGATCTGGATAAGAGTTGTGCCAATGACTCATGCTCTGAGGCCCATATTTTTCATACCTCTTTGAGATGTCTATGATTTCCATGTAACTAAAGTTCTTCCCTAGAGCAAGTCAAATCTAACCAATGATTCTAATATCTTGGGCGAGTGTCATGAATAACTGAATTAATATTCTTTAGTGAATTCATTGTTCCCTTTCATACATACGACATTGACATAAAGAATGAATTTTAACTCATTAGACAACCTGAAAGAGGAAGAAACCCTGCCTTAAGAGAGAGTTAAGGAAGAACTACAAAAATTTTTAGTTGTAGGATGAATTTATCCAATTTCTAATAGTGAATGGGTCTCACCTCTTGTCATTGCTCCTAATCAAAATGGAAAATGGATAGAGTGTGTGGATTACAGATAAGTCAACAAATCCACAATGAAAGACCACTTCCCTTTACCCTCAATTGACCAAGTACTATATTTCCTAGCAGGGAAAAAAGTACTTATCATTCGTGGATGGGTTTAGTGGATACAATCAAATACAAACCAGACCTGAGAATCAAGATAGGATCATTTTTCAAGGATCCATAATTTTATTAATGTATAAACCTTGGTAAATCTCACAAATTCTTGAATTTCAAACGATAAACTATTTGGTGATATTTTTGTAAATATATTTAAATTTCTAAGGTTTTAAGACAATTTTGGTGATGTTTAGAGGAAAATATTTTAATCTCGTGGAATATGGATGAATCATTTTTTTTTTCCAAGGAAAAAAAGCATAATTTTATATCATCCGTAGAGAAACAAAATTACATTTTGTAGATATGCCATGCATATTTGTAACCAATGTTCAGGACTCATCCATGATAAAAATCACAAGAGCACAATCTGATCCATCCATCATATTTCTAATACCAACAGTCCAAAAAAAATATCAAGAAGTAAACAGGCCCTGCTCATTTCATGCACGCAACTTTTAACATTCTGACCATAACGTCGACATATAATAGCTGATATAGAAACGACTAACTATCATAGTCACAACAAAAAACTGAAATAAAACCATCACCAAAAAACAGAAACTAAAGCCCAACAAAGTCCCGACCCATTTTCATTCCGAAAACAGGTTCTCATGCAGCCACCACTTCAAAAAAAGGACGGTGATAATATTCAAAAGCATCATCTCCTAATCGTTCCTTAACCTTCCACATGCCTGGATCCAGCAGGAGACCCTCCTTCGAGGCTGAGTCTGCTTGGTTGTTGTTCTCCCTGTAAACATGGGTGTATGTAATTAGTTCAAATGATTCCATAACATCATAGATAGATTGTAATATGTTGCATAACAGAAGGTCTCTGCAGGTTTGTATTCTTTTTACCCAATTGATCACATTCAAAGAATCACCAAAAACCTTAATGGTTCTACACCCCTTCTCTGCTGCAAAAATGAGAAGTAATTTCAAACTTAATAGTTCGGCTCGGTTGTTACTACCCTCCCCCAACCCGGTAATCAATTCAAAGGACTAATTCTCGACCAAGTTAAGGATAACACCTCCTCCACATAGATTATTCTACGCAACACCATCAAAAAAACCCCAAGGAGATGTCCTATCAATCTCAAGTGCCAGGATTTCCCTCTGATTTTTAACCCTCAAGTGTTTTGGAAGAGCTAGTGCAGTCCCACACACCATCCCAGCCGTAATTGCCGGAGTACATTCTTTCCCATTGAAAACAAGATTATTCTTGGCCAACCAAATGCCCCAAGTCACCAGTAGTGGAAGCACAATCATAACATCCGACGATTCATGTCTTTGCCATCTCTCCCATGCATGAATGATAGAGTCCCCTTCACATCTACACGCAGGATCCAATCCCAACAAGATACCACATTCCTCCCACACCCCCACATAGTATGTGCAGGAAAGAAACAAATGAACAGTCGATTCCCCCACGTTCCGGCACAAAGCACACCATCCCAGACCATTGAATCCCCTAAAAAGAAGATTATCCCAGCAAGGAACTTTATTTTCTAAAACACACCACCAGAATAAGCGCGTTTTGGGGGGGCAATGGAGTTTCCAAATCTTCTTCCACCACCACTCAGTCCTTTGTTCATTATTTTGTGCACTGAGATTTATATACCCATCCTTGGGTGTATACTTCCCATAAGAGGCCCCGTTCCAAATGAGTTCATCCTCCTCCTCCCTAAGCTGTACCAAGGATAAAATGAGAGCCCCAAGATATAGATTTAGTTCGACCTCTTCCCTATTTGAGAGTTCATAGTATGTGGCCGGTCGCCAAGTTTGAGACCATCGATTCTCCTGAACAGGAGAAGCAAGTTGATATAGAAAGTGTACGCCATTCTGTCATAGAGAATTCACCAATGGCTCAGCCATTCTGAACCTGCCATTGCATCCTAGCCAAGGATCAATGCCCACCCGCACTCTCCTTCCATTACCCACCTTCCATACTAGGTTATCCTCAATAACAGCAAAAGATTTATTCATTGCTTTCCAAATGACCGAGCCACCCTTATGACCCTTTTGTGAATTCCTAATCCAGTCAACCACAGAGTCAGGGGCGATATATTTTTCAATCATTACCCTGGTCCACAGGTTTTCTGAATGAATCAAACACCAACCCCCTTTCCCTGTTAGTGCTTTCGCAAAAAGGAAGATGTTTTTAAGATCCCAACCCCCCAAGGATTTTGGCCTAGCAATCTTCTCTCAGCTAACCCAAGGAGAAACCGAGGCTTCCTTTGACCCGCTGCACAGAAAATGTAGACAGATTCGACACGCTTTCTCCAGTATACCCATGGGGATCCATGAAAGAGACATCCAATAAACAGGAATAGCTTCCAGAACCGATTTAACCAAAATGAGGCGCCCCGCCTGAGAAAGCCAACAATGACTCCAAGCATGCAATCGCTTCTCCAATTTTTCGATCAGCCACAATGAGTCCTTCTTCAGATAGTTGTTGGGCTTCAATAAAAAGCCCAGATATTTTAGACCCTCATCCAACGATGCATGAATAAAAGGAAAAAGTACGGAAGCATGTCTTACTTCCTCATTATCCATACAATGAGTCGTCAGTGTAGATTTCCCATCATTTATTTCCATGCCTGTCATGGAAGAAAAAAGTCCCAATATATCTGAAATAGTGTTCACATCATGCACCCTACCAGAGCAGAAAATTAGCACATCATCCACGAACAGAAGATGAGTGATCTGCAAATGTTATGCTACAACAATACTAATCAAACCCCCTTCACTATGTGCTTTCTTCAATAGTCAGCTCAGACCTTCAGCAACTAACAGGAAAAGTAAAGGAGACAACGGGCAGCCCTGCCTCAAGCCTCTCTCCG
Organism: Pseudotsuga menziesii; assembly: GCA_001517045.1. NCBI lineage: Eukaryota > Viridiplantae > Streptophyta > Pinopsida > Pinales > Pinaceae > Pseudotsuga > Pseudotsuga menziesii. Next base: position 288,136 of record LPNX010142313.1, read on the forward strand.
CATGAAAAAAGGGGGAAGCAGCGCCATTGATCAAAACAGAGAAAGATACAGTAGTAATACAACTCATGATCCACCTGACAAAAGCAATCCCAAAGCCAAGATGAATTAGTAACATATGAATATATAACCACCTTACCTTATTATATGCTTTGGAGAGGTCAATATTTAGTATTGCCCCCTTAAGGTTGCGAGTCTTCATACTATGGAGGCCTTCCTGTGCCACCCCAATAGCCTCATTAATCTGTCTACCTTTCAAAAACCCGAATTGTTCTCCAGAGATATGTTCAAACAAGACGTCCTTCAACCTTCCGGCAATAACCTTTGAAATCACCTTGTATATACAATTACAAAGTGAAATATGTCTGAAATCATGGAGAGTCTTTGGGTTGTCGACCTTGGGGATTAGGGCTATGAAGGTCGAATTGAAGCAGGCCGGAATCCTGCCAGAAAGCTGTGTATCTTCAACCACCTTGAGAATATCAGCCCCCAAGAGTTCATAGAGATCAGTGAAGAATTCAATTGTCCATCCATCGGGTCCTGGACTTTTATCCTTCTGAAAACTCTGAAGAGCCGCTTTCAATTCATCTTCAGAGACTTCTTCAATTAAAGATAGGTTTTCCTCCTCCCCAACAAAGCCTGGAAAGACTTGTGCAATGCGCATGATCTCCGCAATGTGTGCCCCAGCCGGAGCCTTGAATAAATTCTGAAAGTGTTCAACTCCAGTCCCTGCCAATTCCTCAAAAGATTCTTGTCTTCTACCCCTGTCATCCTCCAGGAACCAAATAGTATTCAAGGATTTCCTTCCCTTAGCATATGCATGAATTTTTTGTGTGTTTTCATCCCCACATTCCAGCCAAAGAGCCCTGCTCTTTAATCTCCAGGTCTCCTCTTTCTCCAATAGGATAGTGTTCCTTCGTCCCTGCAAGCCTACCAAATTATCCTTAGATTCCTGATTCAACACACCCCCACCCTCCAAGTGCATGATGGCAGCTATTTCCTTTTCAATTTGCCTAAGCTCATGATAATCTCTTCTTCGCTTTTCCATAGCCCAATTTTTAATGAGCCTCTTCATTCGAGCAAAATTTTTCGCAAACTAAAAGGCCGCAGACAATCGATTATCCGGATTAAAAGGGACCCAATTTGAAAGGATCAACAGTCGAAAAGATTCATCCTTCAACCAAGTCTTGTTAAATTTTAGGGGACTGGGTGGTTTTACAGGACCATTCCTGTATTCCAAAAATATGGGCAGATGATCAGATCGACCCCCACATCCCACCCACTGCTTCAAATAATGCTGACGATCCATCATCTTCTCAGTAATAAAAAACCGATCAATTCGCTTAGCCACATGACCATCCCCACACCTATTGTTATGCCAAGTTGGCTTAAGTTTGACCGGTTCAATATCCAACCAGTTTCTCTCAATGAGCTTCTGAGAGAAATATTCAAAAAGTAGGTTCAGACGAGCAAAAGGCCCCCATACCTCAGCCTGTCCCAAAGAAAAAATTAAATCACCTCCAATAATAGCCATTTCACCACAAAACAAATCCAGGTTAAAAATATTGTCCCAGAAAGGAATGCGATTAATATAAGGACCATAAATGTTGAATACATCAACAGGCTCCCCATTATCTAGCCCTTGCACAGTCATTCCCAAAACCGAATCCAAACCCCATATATTCAGGGCTTTTACCACACGAGTATCCCAACCCATAACAAGACCCCCCGAATGACCCCGAACATCCAAAGTCACAAAGTTCCAACCCAAAAACCAATTCTCCAACTTCTCCTTAATCACATCACCAACACCAAGAGTTTCCTGTAACAACATAATATCCGGGTGTTCCAAATCGACCACCTGTCGCAAAGCAGGTCTTTTAAGGGGATCCACCAGACCCCGGCAATTGAAGGACATGATCTTCATCGACGACCCTTCCTTTGGGCCTGCACTACTCTAAGTGCCCGTTTGATAGATAATTGTTTTCCCTCGGTCATATCCTTCTGAGCCCGAGACTGTGCCTTAGCCAGGAAAGATTTTTGTCCCCTCCCATGGGACACAGGTAGTGAATCCTTTCCTAAGGCCCCATAATGGATATTTTTCCCTGACCCAAGGAAATACCCTAATTCAGAAGGTGTGGGTTGCATAGGAGACCCAAACCCATCGACATCAGGGACAAGAGGTAACGGTGGAACATCCTCTAAAAATGCAGCAGATGAAGGGGTGGTAGCCACAATAGGGAGTTGCGAAATAGCAAGGTTCTTTAGTTTTTCCCCCATCCAATCCATCCTAGAAACATGAAAAATATTTGTAAACACATTTAAAGACGAAGAAGGGGCAAAAGAAGTGATACCCGGTGGAGCCGGCCCCGAAACCGGATGTTCTTCAGCAGCCACCCCTTCAGCCATAGCCACCGGGAGAAAAATTTCCTCCACCACAGTCGCTTATGGAACCTCCATCTTTGTGTGTATCTCCTCAGCTTCTAACGAAGAGGGTCCCAAAGACGATGAGGACACCCCACGGCTAGAACCAGTCCCATGAGAACCCTGCTGAGTACCACGACCATTAATCGTGCACACCCCAAGACTACAGTCCACCGCCAGGTGACCATAAGCATGACAGCGACGGCATTGAAACGGAATATTTTCATAATGCAACCTCTAATTGAAGAAAGTATTTTCCCAAGAGAGATGCATCTCTTCATCTAAACCCTCCCGTACATTGATATTTACAAGAATCCGAACCACCCTGTGCAATTTCGTAATTTTAAAAGACAAATCCGCCTCCAGGAATGTCCCCAGGATGTTACCAATACAAGTGAAATGTTCCTCCATCCAATACTGCCTCAGCAATCCCAGAAGCCGAACCCAAATTGGCACTTCATCCACCCTTTCATGAGAAGCATCAAAGGTCGGAGTCCAAATTTTAAGCAAAACAGGACATTGTTCAATAGTCCAGTTTCTTGCAAGTACCTAGCTAACATGCTCCTGCTGTGTGAAATTTAGAGCGAACCATCCCCTCGTTAAACCCTCCAGCTTAGGAATCTCCCCCAAATGTTCAGCCCAGAAGGTTTTCACCCAATTCTCAATCACAGGTATAGAAACGTTCTTCCCAATGATTTTCTTGACCACCGTTAAAGAAGCCATCTGCATTATTTGTGACCACCTGATGTCCTCCCCCAGCACATAGGAGCATGCCCCCCTCCGCTTCTTGACAAAGGCCTTACGGTGCCTATTAGCTCCACAATCCACACCCCTAGCCCCCAAAGGTTCTGAGCCACCACCAGTCTCCCTTAGTCACGGAGAAATAACATCCTGAGTAGGAAACTCACGCCCCCCCCACGGCCACCACAGGATCATTTCCGCCATCCCCCTGTTTGATGACTATATCATAACCAATATCATGCAGATCCAGACACCTAGCAATATAAACCTCACATTCTGTCGCACCAGCCGCACCCACTGGTCCAGAAAAACCACCACCCAAAGAGGAGACTTCCTCCACATAAAGGTTATTACAAGCCAATAAACCTGCTACCTCAGGCACCGGAAACACAACGGGTTCCACATGCGCAAAAGATGGTAGATCAGAGAAAAAAGTTGACGGAGAAAAAGCTCCCCCCGAATCTGAGTGCAGAGAAGCCAAAAGAAAACCACCGCCCCAGCAGTTATGTGCACTTGAGTCGCCAAACCCAAAACTGCCCGACGAAAAATGAAAAACGCCTTTCGGCACCGGATCCACAGAATAATCCACCGCGTCTTCCATACCCATGATAACCACCGGTGAAAACCCTCCACAGTTGAATGGTAAAAAGAAGATGTGCCCACCTTGGAAATATGCCCGGATCATCGCCACCTATTGCTGGTAAAAAGATATTTACCCTAGTAACAGTGAAATTTTTTCCCACCGGCGTCCGTCAAAGCAACGAAAAGAACCCTACCTCGACCGCTACCGTAAACCGTGATGTATAAAACGATTCATCATGAGAGGTAATGAAGATGACAACAGGGGACTTGACAATCCACCAGTACACTAACAAGATGCATCCTGCACTCAGGCTGAGGCCCAGCCGAGCAAAACCCTAACGCCCCATCGAAACGCCCGACTAACCTTACATGTCTTATCTAGAGACTCAACTAAGTAAAATGGATGAATCATTTAAAAAAAAAGAATGGAAATTGGTGAATCCTTTTTTTAATCAAACTTCCAAATTATCTCAAATCATTAATAGACCCTTCAACTGCTCTTATCTCAGATGGACATTGGTGAATAAAAGACCAGAACTTACCAGGTTCTATGCGATTGCAAGCAGCCACATTCTATTCATTCCTTAGTTTCCCTCTAAAAGGGAAGCAAGTAAGTACTATATGAGTATACAAAACCAAAAGTGTAGAAAATGAAAACAAAGGAAAACAAAATAAGTAATAAACTGAGCTGCTTACCTAGAGCTACGTTTTCTACACCAACGAAACCCAAGAAGCAATGCCTGACCAATCACAAGCATACCCATGAAGCTTCGCAATTTCTCAACATCATTTATTACTCATAGATAGGAACAAGTTTTGCACCAAGTCGCCATGGGTGAGGTTAAACCCTCGACTTTCCTTCCTCCTCCTCTCAAGAACAATCAAATTGAGCAAATGGAAAATCATGTAACTTGGGAAAGTTTACCAAAATACCAACTACCACCTTCAATGCATTGACAGTGTGGAAGGAAACCAGCTAGTCGTATATGCCTTTCCACATGGCATTCATTAAAACTGCACCAAACCATACATTAAACATACAAAGTTCAAATGTTGCATATAGACCTTCGCTATAATATAAAGACTAAGGTTGTTATATGATAAAGACCATTGATAACCATAAGATATGTCACACTTTCATCCAATATCTGGTAGTTACGACCATAATCATACTAAGAAAGGAATAAATGATAAGGTATGGATGTCTATATCCTTGTTCATTCCTCTCTTGAGTATAACATTACAACACCTAGGTATTATATAGTATAGCTATGATCATATAACCATAATGATAGGTTTATAAAATGTCTAAATCCCTGCACCAAATGAATATTAATCTGTAAACCAAATAAAATTATGTTGAAGAAGCATATTAAAATTAACATCATAAAAAGTTAAAGGCATAACACGATGAAAATTAAACTATATAATTTAGAAGAAAATGGGAATAAACATTGTGCCTCAGCTACCAAGGAGAAAGGTTCCTGTAGAAAATGAGTGTAGAATTTTTTTAGCCAACATGCTAAGTAAGGCTAACCTTTTATGGGCCAATAACCATACAAGGGTAAGAGTTATCCTTATGAAAAGAAAAGTTTGAAATATAAACATGACATCAAATTGAAAGCATAGACAACTAACAAAGACTGTGTAGTGTGTGAAGAAATGACCAGTCTTATGACAAAACAATGAAACATTTACTTTTGCAAATGGTGAAAGAAGGAACATGAATATAAGAAGATTGATCATGGAGAAACATCATAAATTTTGCAGTGATCATTGTAAAAAGGACCCTTGCAAAAACAATTTAGGGTGTATTTTAGGAACATTACACTCTAGTATTGAGAATTGATTGGTTCACTAAAAGAATTTGTTTATGGATATAGTTTTAATCATATGTAAATGGGAATACGAATATAAGACATACTTAGGGATGTGTACCCCTGGTTTGGTGAGTCACCTACGAAAAGTCTAGATGTAGATTTAGGTAGACTAAAAAGGGAAGGGCATGTTGTATTACTTGATACTTGGTTAAAACTTTGAGGGAGGTTGGTATTCACCCCAAGTCAAGTTTAAAGGGGTAAATGATAGGTTAACCTTGATTAGTGACTTGGTCATGGAGTGATTAAGTTAAAACCTAGAGCTAGTCATAAGGATTTACCATTGGTTGTTTAGGGGCATATGGTTTTTGAGTGTGTTTGATAGTTTCCCATGATTTTGCATGTGATGTAGCTTACTTAGAGGCTTAAGGAACTCCATTATAATTTTCCCACATAATGAATGGAAATATTACAAAAGAATGTTTTAGGGATTTACCAAAATATATTTGTTTAACATTTTAAACTTTAATTTAGATACTATCTTATTGGTCAACTAATGTAGCTTTAAAAACTATGCAAAACTTATAATAATTTTTAAAATAGCTTTAAAAACTATGCAAACCTTATAATAATTTTCAAAAGTATAATTGATTTTGACACCATTCACAAGAAAAACTTATAAGGCATGTGAAGTGTTCTAATTTATAAATAGAGTTCTAAAATTTGAATTTGTAAGAGTATGATCCATCCATTTCTAACTCCACTCATGGCATTATATTTGAACTTTGATAATTTCAGATAAAACTTTTTTTATGGAAATCATCTCTTTGAGATAGTTCTTAAGTGGAACCAAAACCTTTGATTGTTTTATCTAGATGATCTCTTTGACACTAGTTTTAAGAGTAAGCTCCATGATTTTCGGCGAAAACATATATCTAAAGGGATGAAATTTGTAACTTTTATGAACATAAGTTTAAATAAAACAAATTTAAAATATATAATATTAAAATATAATTTAAAAAATTACAAACATTTATAAACCCACAATTTATATAACAAATTTAAAAAATAAAATGAATATTAAATATATTTTAAATTAAATTCAAAATTAAAATAAGTATTATTAAATAAAGTTTTCAAATCATATTCCCTCGTAGTTTTTCAAACCTTTCCTACTTCTAGATTTCCTTTCACTCCTTTGTTACTTCTAAAATTCATTCCTCGAATGTCTCTTGACAATCAGAACATACCAATATCATCAACTTTCGGTTTATTGAGCTATGACAGTCAACTTGTTACAAATGAAACATGATCTGAAAAGTATGGATCATACAATTTTTCGAGTAGAATACAATCTTTGCAGTCATAAATTAGTAGTCCCACAGTTCAAGCAAATTTGTCCGCTACTGGTAGTGAGCGGTCCAGTATTACCCATATTGATCATGGTAGCTGCGAAGTCCGTAAAGAAAGTGCTTTGATCGGTACTGTAGGTAGTAACCAAAGAATCTATAGAACCTCCATTAAACAGTTCCTAGCCGGAGTGGAGAAATCCCCTTTTGCTTCTCAAATCACTGTAATACTTCTTGTCGAATTTGGTAGCGGTGGCCACATCTAAGGGCGAGAGGGTACTGTTTCCACCAACGCTTGGGAAGTTTGCCTTCACAGATGTAGTGAAGGCAGGGTCAATGTTGGTTCGCTGTAGATGCGAGTTCTGAATAGTGTGCACCGTGCTTGACCGATTGTATGAGCACCTGTAATATGAATAATAATTAAGGATGATAATTAGTAATTCTTGATAAATTTGAAGACATTTCACAGCTTATTAACGTGAGATTGTAGAATAATGGATGAATAATATTATACCTGAGAGTGCAACGAAGTTCGTGGTAGAAAGACAAGAAGAGGCTAGTATTGTCTATCTTCAGAGTTTTAACTAGTCTACTCGTCTCGAGGATAGGCCCCTGGTAACTGGAGCAAGTTGGAACACCAACCTCAGGAGAACCTGTTGAACACGCAACCGATAATTGATATCATAGTCTGAGGCGCGCGATCAAAATTTTGAAGAACGCTTGTCACAGAGAAATGTTGCGTCATTGGGACATGATAACTGTTCATGTTGTGTACATACGTGGAGAGTATTAATTAGTTGAAATGTGTAAACATGTGGTTAGTAGCAATTAGTCGAAGGGATGACGAAGGTGAATAGTGGTTTTTCAAAAAACTTCGAAGAAATAATGCCTAACGACGTAATTAGCCATGTTTGATTAATTTTATTATTTTTATCCACATTTAACAAAAGATTTATTCATCATCATTTAAATATTTAATCATAGCAAAATCTTTAAAAGTTTAAACATTGGTGCATTTGTTACCCAATTACTCATCGTTCTGGAATCTTTATGACCATATTTTCAGAAATGTCTACACATGAAAACTCTAACAAATAGATTTTGCAAATTGAGTTAGATGTGTGATAAGTTAAATAGAGTAATATAGATATTTAATAATTTTTCAAAGTCCTTTGAATAAGGAAATATACAAATACAAGTAATGATAAAACAAAATTTTCTACGGATCTTAAATAATTTAATCTCATATCTAATTTGACCTCATATCAAATGTGAAATATTTTAATCTAATCTCATATCTAATTTGACCTCGTATCGAATGTGAAATATTTTAATCTCATATCAATAAAAACAAATTAGGTACAAATTTATAAGCCAAATGCATAGACCAACCAGATTGTTGAAGTCGAAGAGCAAGCTTCCCGATTTTCTTTTTTATGGGCATCTTGAAGTCAAAGAGAAAGCTTTCGCAAGTTTCACTTCTTATTAAACTTTTTCCTTATTAAAAAATAACTCATGTTCTTAAGTATTAGGCCCACTCAGGTGTGTTGTTTTTAACGTGAAAGCCAACTTGAATTATCCTTAGAGTTTGGTCATACAAGGTTCTTACCACAAGGTTGTTTACATTGTGAAGCCAAGCTTGAATTATCCTTAGGCTTTGGTCATACAAGGTTCTTACTGTAGTGTTGTTTTCAACGTGAAGGTAAGGTTGAATTATCCTTAAGGTTTGGTAATAAAATGTAATTATAAATGTATTTACTAAATACAACAAACATTGAACTAATAACAAGAAATTATAAATATATTTAGGAAAAATTCAAACTATGAACAACCATGCTGAATTATCCTTAATGTTGGGTAATAAAAGTAAATTATAAACATATTTATACTAGCATTTTCCTGAAGAAGGTGCAATAATATGCCGAAAGGTTATTGTTGGAGGGTAAAAAGGATTGAAAAAGGGAGCTAAAATGAGTTGGTGTAGACCTAGTGTTGTACCTTGAGGAATGCAGCTACAAGTCTTGTAAGGAATGGAAATGAAGAGCCAACCATAAGAAGGCCTTTTAGGAGAACGGTGTTTCACCTTTGATGTTAACTTAAAGAGTCACACCACACGACCATACATATGCAATCTACAAAAACCGGAAGCCAAAGTAAACATCATATAAAACAAAAAAAGCATGATAGGTCACAAGAAGCTCATTTGATTTTGATTTTTTCTAATATAGTGATCGTCAACTTATATTGATTCAAATAAGTCATAATTGCCTATATAAATTAGAGCAAGGAGCACGTGGATTTTTCCTAAGGCCTTTATTACCTTGCCATCATATTATTTATTGGACAAAAACCCTGGAGCTATGTATGCAAGTGTCCCAAAATTTGAGTTGGGATGAGAATGAACCACATAATACTAAAAGAAAATGGTAGTCATTTAGAAGCCACCCTCCAAACTCCAATTATTTTAAAATGAACTGCAAGGTATATTTCAACCAGTTCAAGAAATTTTCCAATTGTAGATACAAGAAAGTACTTTCGAATAGCCAAAATCAAAGATCTTGAGACGAGGTACAAGACTTTGATCGAAAAGTAGTGTTTTCCAGCTTCAAGTCATGATGATGAACTTGATGCATAGTTTACAAGTCAAAGTTGAATGCCTTTAGATCAATTTTAAGACTAATAGAAAATGATAACACTTGTACACTTCAAAAGAGTCTAAAAGAGAATGAGAACACTTGTGCAATAAATCCATCCAAAAGAGCGTTTTCTAGCTTGAAGTTACGTTGATACACTTGATGCATACTTTCCATGTCAAAATTCAATCCCTTCATATATAATTCAAGCTTAAACGACAATGTTCACTTGTACACTTCAAATATGATAACATCTTTACAAGATCTAATTTTGTGTAAATGTAAGAACAAGGGCGTTAATCACATAAAAATATTGTTGGCCCTAGGTATGTTTTAGATATTTTGGGTACTAATTTTGAATTTCCAGGTGAAGTGTGCCACAAAGCTATGATAGAGTGGTCAAGAAAGCAACCAACTCTGATGTTTTAGGCGAAGATAAAGGAAAACTAGTTGTTTTGACGAAGTCCAACCAAAAGGTTGGTTAGACGGTTAAAAAATGTGTCCACTTACATTTATGGGATCGGGGAGTGGGTTTGGATTGTAAACGACCATTAGAGCCTATCAATTTGTAATGGGTTGGTATTTTCGGGGTTAGCTAATTTTGAAGAAGAGAAGAGACTTTTTGTATCCTGTCGAAAATCTATGTACTATTTTTGTGGAAGTCTAAGTTGAGTTAGAGTCGCAAGTATGAGGGTTGATATACAGGTTGTGTGCACAGATCTATTGCAATGGAGTTTTGGAGAAATGTCTATAGGTTGTGTGCACAGACGTAAAGAGTTCGAGCGACAACTCTTCCATATTAACGAGCATTTTTTGTGGTTTTTCCCATCTTGAGTTTTAACGTTAAAATCCCGATGTCTATTGTGCATGATGTGTGTGTGATGAATTATTGTTGTTTATTAATGCATAAATGAATAACTGTGAATGGATGAATGGATCAAATGTTATTGCAATGGATATTTATGTTGTTATGAAGTTGGTTAATGGCATTGATAAATATGTGGATCTCCATCTCAGTCTTTAATCTGTTAAATTTAGTTCTATCGTAGTTGTGTATGACAAAATTCCCCTTCATCATTGCAGAAACCTAGTTCCTGCAACTCCCATAGGTACTTCGAGTGAGACTTCATCTGCTATGCAGTTGTTGCCGAAAGGGCTAAAATCCTTTCAGGCCGGTATCTTGGTGTTTGTTGGTATGGTGGTCTGTGAACCTAAGTTTTGTTAAGATTGTGCCAACAAATATTAACTGAACATTAGTATTTAATGCAAGGATGAAAGCAAGGAAAGTATTATAAGAAAGAAATATTTGATGCAAGTATAGTTGATTGTTAAACTTCAGTATTTCAAGATATGTGATTGCTTTTTACAAAGACACAGTTGCACATAGTTTTCCAAGAAAAGTAGCATTTACTATTAGTTTGTACAAAATGTCACATATAACATGCTATACAAAACATTTAAAATACATTAACTATAAAAAGTAATGGGAATATCTCAAAAAATGTTGGTAGATTAATAAGTTTTATATCTGAGAGCATTGAATTGCAAATTGCACATAAGATATTTCCTGGATGAAATGGTAAGCCTACGAATGTGAAGAGCAATTTTTTTATTATTATCAATGCAACAATTAACATGGGTCAACAAAGTCAACCTAAGCATTTCATTTGTGTAAAATGGTTGCATAAAGTTTTGCTTGATACATTTTGTAGAATTAGAGGAATCGACGTCAAAATTTGAGGCATCTGATTTCGAAATAGGATTTTGTTGTTGCAATGCAAGTCTTTGCATATTCTTTAAGAAATCACGCAAACTCTCAGTGATATAACCAAGATTAATAGAGGTGAAAAAGTTGATGGCAAATCGTGAGTTCTTAGGAGTGTCCTTTGGGGAAATTGACTCAAGTGAATCATGCATTGTAGGATGAGTAAACCTTTAATTGAGCAATCACATGCCAAAATTCTCTACCAACTCCTACAATATCATCAAATTCAAACAATATTACTTAGCCAGTGATGCATAGTCTGAAAATAATGCCAATCTTTCAAGCATTATGTGATTGTTTCCCACCCCTCATAGAAGTCCTCAATTTAATTGGTGTTGTAAGTGTATTCAATTGCATTTTGTTGTAGAACTCCATCAAATCAAGTCGAAACAAGAGGAACTTCAAAGCAGCATGATGTTGAAGTGGCAGTTAAGTAATGAACCCCTCTAATAGAGACGAATACTCAACAACAATAGCATCCATGTCTTCTCCCATTACACGGGGAAACTCTCCCATAAGTTGTAATGAGGACTTTCTGCCCCACTAACCCAAGCCCCCAACTTTTGAGTTTCTCTCTTGGACTTCTGCCTTGAATATGTTTCAACTCTATAGCAAATAAGTGCAAAAATTCACACATTAGTGTGGAATACTTGGCAAAAATATGTCAAATATCTAACAAAAATGTTGGCCATATGACCTATTATTATAAAAAAAGAGACCAAATTACATGGACAAGGAAAAGGGAAACAATATACCTCGTATGCATTTCACGGAAACTTGCATATAATCTATCCTTGTGGCTCCTAAAGTGTAAAATGAGATCAAACAATGAAAACAATGTTTTATATAAATGATGAGATTGTTCCCCCAAAAATGACTTCTCTACAATCACAATAAGGTACCTTTCATGAGAAACTTTAAGTTCATCAAGGTCTCTTGCTTATTCCATTTCATCCAAAAAGTCCACCCATGAGTAATCAAGAACTTCGAACACGAGATATTACTGCAGTTTTGTGAAAAAAGGGTTCATTTCATTTCGTAGCGTTTGACATCGTCTTAAGATGGATACAAATTGTTGCTTCCCACCACCATCCCTAGTGGAAAATAGGTGAGCAATAGAGCATTTTGGTTTCATAGTCTACCATGTAGTGCTCAGAGCACGTTCCACACGTTTAATCTTCCAAATACAATTATAAATTATAAATTAGTTGACCATCACAAACTCTGTAAAATGGTATTCAGAGGATCTCTTGCATTATATTCGAGTGAGAAAACATCCCACCCCTTGTCTCCACTATGGTGTGGCATCATCTTCACTCTTAGACTATCCAATATATCTGGGTCATCATATTGGGAATTGGAAGCACAAATTGCAGTCTCTAGTAGACCTAAAAGTTTGAAGGAGCTTATAATGTTAGCTGGTTGAGAGAGATCAAGGCCCACAATGTCCATGAGATATTGAATGAAGTCATCTTGGAGGATAAGAAAGTAACTATTGATTATAAGGAAATGTACTGTGAACTTGAATTGACCATACATTATTTCTATCAAATGTCGATGGATCCTCTTAGCTGCTTCTACAACCAATATTTCCAATCGAACAAAGCACCCACTTTGATAATTCCTTTTTTTGAAAGGCATTTGGTTGAGATGATTGTCATCTGATAAAGCCCGCCCCTGAACATGCCAAACCCCCTCTTGATCGGCCAATAGGTTTATAGCTCAAAAAAAGGCATCGAATGCACTTTCCAACGGAACTGTCGAGGGATCGAAACCCTCACTGACTACCACAAAATTATCTCAGTTCCCATAGAAACTATTTCCCACAACCCTCTAACCCGGTGGCAAGTTTCGTGATATGAGAGTTTGACATGGTCGATTTGCTGCCAAAGCTCACGTACACCACTGATCAAGCGGGTTGCAAGTCCAACCATTGTAGGCACCGCTTTGCAGTAGCATCATCATTGTCCTGGTCTTTGGAGTGCTTCATCAATACCGATTGCATAAATAATGGTCCAATAAGATACACTGGAGGTAATTTCTCCATCTTTTGTCTGCTTCGGAGATATGAGCAAATCAGTTATGAGGAGTTGTTCAAGGGCATTTATGGAATGCCCAATGGTTTCCCACTGTGAAAAAAATGGATCTTTGTCATGCTAATTTCAATGATCTTTACAGTGAGCAACTTTCAATCTTCATGCTACTTCATATCATATCTCTTCAGAATTCACTTTAACATTGACTCGTGGAAAACAAAATAGAAAAATAATTTTTGGAGAAACTTATTGACTCAAATGCACATAATCGTAAATTGTTTTATCCACTATTTTCAACATATGAACCCCCTATACCCTGAATGAAACCAATTAAAGTTATCGTGCAACTTTTCTTCTATGAATTTACAACCACGAAAGAAAGCATTCAAATAATCATAGATTAGGTTTATTCGAAAAAAGTGCCATTAATCTTAATATCCATAAGCAAAAAAATTCTGACACAGGACACAAGCTTAAGAGGTCCAACAAAAGTCCACGACAATGGTTTTTTTGTAAAATACAAGACATGAATATTCAACATCTTGAATATTTATAAAGACCAATCTAAAGCATCTTCATGTTCACCATAATAATTCGACCAAAAATAAACCCTAGTAGGATGACCCCACAACAAAACCTTACTGGACATCTACTACCAGAACACAGATTCTAGTTCAACGCTTGGAGTCTAGATTAATGTTTGTACACAAGATCCGCGCATTGATCTCATCCACCTTCTCCATCATCTATCGTAAAACTGAATTCTTTGCATTCTTGTCGGCATCGACAATGTCAGATATTGGCTCAAGGCGATGAAAATAACTTCCGTAGATGTACTCAAGGTGGAAACCCTTTTCTTCATCGTAGAGCATGATGTGGTTGTGCCATTTCCATAGGTAGTAGCTGGTTTCTGACTTCTTAGAGTTGGGAACGCATATGTGATGTCCTTCAACCTTGACAGGTTGGAAAGAATTAGGCTTCAATTCATCCCCCTTGTCGCTTAAAAAATAATGTGAACAATCTTATGTTGGAGCTTTTCCACCTCCTTGGCGATCTTTGTCTCAATCTTTGCGTCTCCTTGACTATGGTCTATAAACTATATTCCTCTAGCACAAAATCTAGAGGAGTTGAGAAGAGCTCCTAGGGTTCCTGGATGATAAATATCGATGGATTACGGCACAACAACGTACCCAACGAAACATTCCAGGCACATGAAGATGACACGGGGAAAGGAGGCTAGAGGACACGTGGCATAAATTTATTAGAGGGAGGGGCATCCAAAAGGAATAGTGATTCTGAAACCCCACCCGGAGAAAGAACACCTAAAGGCGTAAATATTTAGCAATAGAAAATTTAGTTTCTGTTTTATTAACTATATAGAGAGGCTCATTTATGATCTGGATTAAACCCAAATTTACATAGATAATGAGCCAAGGGCATGGAGGAAACCACTATCCAAATTGAAACATGAGGAAGTAGAAGAATTGTTAGAAGAGAAGAATACCAAGACAAGACATGGAAGTTACATACAAAATTTGTTAAAATGGAAGCCTGGAAAACCACAAGAAGAAAGCACTTCGATCTCAGAACTAGATTTCAAGAAGCTCAAAGGATAGAAGTTCCCGAATTCAAATTTGAGTGAGGACAATCAACATTCTTCCATTAGGGGGAGAACATGTTACATGATGCAGGCATGGAAGGACGTGACACTTGGAAAGAGCCACAAATGAACCAGTTGATTCTGTTAAATATTTTATGGACTAAACACTAAGCTACTAAGAGATTTTAGGGGTCATTTGTCTATCCAACACCAGTTTGGTTAAGCATTTTAGGATTGAGATGGTTATTCGGTCTAAAAATTTGAACATGTATTTAATTTTGTTGTTTTAGGTGAAATTCCAGTCAGTTTAGTGGTGGTTTAGGGAGAGAGGAAGTCGAAAGGAAATGATAGCGAGAAAAAGAGGAGAGGTTATGTTTTCATGGTGGTTGTGTAATCCCTTTCTTGAGCAGAGCCAAGAAACAACCAAGGGAATGCTATATCATGTGTATTTAGCACTCGATTAGTATTGTGGTTTTGAAGAAAAACAATTTTCATTATGGAGCTATGATTACTGTGTTTCTCATCCCCTCTTTCCTTTCTATTACTGTTCTATTTTTACTATATACCAGTAAAATGATAATATTTGTTTGTAGGTTTAAAACTCTGTCCTAGGACGCAAGAACATGTTTATTTGAATGCCTGCTTTGATCTGATTGTTTGACTTACAGATTTGTTGAGTAGAGGTTCTGAGTATTGCATTAAATTAATTGGAGAACACAGGTATTCAAAGAAACATGAATCACATGATACCAAATTCTATTCACATTCTTTAGAGCAATGGCTCAATTTATATTAAAAATCAATCATTCATTGATCTCTTTCTATTTCCTATACACTCATTGTATAGTAATACAATATACTTGAAAAATAGAATTACATTCATGTGAGAATTTTCTTTATGTCAAAGCAAAACAAAACTTACTCTGCAAAAGCGAGTTAAGGCATGCATGTGTTGCATGCAAAAGCTTTCCAATCCAACTTTCATGTGTAGAATTTTGAGTAAACTGCATTAAAAACTCACTGTTGATAAAAAGTTTCTACCAGTTGTTGTTGAGATTTTAAGAGAAAAAAGGCCTATCTTGAGACATTTTACTTATCAAATATGATTAGTTATCTTAAAAAACCAAACCAAGCCTAATTAGTTGTCCCTTTATTTCAAAGCCCCTTACAATTAGATTGACTTTCATCTTCTCTTCTATAAATGCAGATCTCTCAATCGATCTGATTACACTGGGTGATTTTATTTTCACTTGACAGGTGTACGTGGACTAAAGGGTAGCTCTTCTATAATTTCAGATGTTTCAATTGATCTGATTGTTGGGTGATTTTCTTTTCACTTGACAGGTGTACGTGGGCTAAAGGGCCGCTATTCTTGTAGCACATCACAAACCATTACTATCATTTATTTGGCGCATATGGACAAGTTGGCATATAGTTAACATATCAATTATAGTTGGATATTTTGATTTCCTTCAGTCCTATCGTGATTCAACTTTGTCGTTCGTTTGACTTGAATTACCATAATAAGGATGAGATGCACAAATACCCGGGATTTTTCATGTTGTTGTTCAGAAGATAACGATGGCTTATGAATACCCCTTATCTCATGTTGAAAGTGAGTTGTTAATATACCGCGAAAACCTTTATTGAGTTTTACAAGAATTCGTTTTTAAGTTTGTGTGAGGTTTGGACTTCATTACATTATCTATTCTCATCAGACTTTTGATCTCTTTTAATTTGAAGGTCTTTTGACCTATTTTAATTTGAACGGTTGAGATCACTTAATGGTGTGGGCGGTAATAAATATGTTAAATATAGCCCCAGTATGTGAAACTGCCACACAGTCTCTTGAATAGTTAAAAAATTAATCTTCCATCAAATGAATAAATTTAATATAGCCGACCCCGCTATGTGAACTGCTACACAATTTCTTGAACAGGTCAAAAAATCCTAACCATACATTAAGTGTGGGAAACCTGGTCTTTACGAAACAAAAAAAAATGATGAAAATGCTGCCTTTGGTTTTTGTCGATTTGTTTTTCTTCCACAAAATATCTCATCCGTGTTGTACGAGCTTTATTCCTACCACAAAATTCTCATCCGCGTTGGATCAAGTTTTTACACAACTTCATGAATAGTCAGATTTATATCCATGTCTTCCTGCTTCATATTCAACAAAACCTGCTTCATTTTCAGGTATACCTATTGCAGTAGCTGGACTAGACTCAGATCATTGAGAAAGTATGGGAGATCTTGGATTTATCTCGGGATTGATAGGCGTTGTTATTGATAGCTTGATTCAAGCAATAGAGAAAGATATTATGATTGTTGTTTGCTGTAGAGAAGAGCTTGGGCATTTGGAAAAATTAGTTCAAGAGATTTAGCCTGTAAACATGGACATGCAAAAAAAAGAATAGCTATCCGACAGTCTCAGAGTGATGCAGCTAAGAACATTGAGCCCGTTGCAGTGAACAACTGCAACGAGAAATAGTGCAGAAGTGCCAAGTTCCAGCATACAATTTGGTATCTTGATCTATTTTGAGTAAGAAGATCATGAAGTGTATTGACAGCCTATAGGGTCATTCCAATAAATTTCCTTCGATAGAAATCTCTTATCAGATCCATTCTGATCTGATTAATACGTTGCAGAGCCAGGAGGCTGCTCAGAACCAATCTTCAATTCCTTCATCAAGCCAGTCAAGCCTTGCAAGTTACAAGCAGTAGCCAATTCAAGAGTCGTGCATCGGCTGACAAGATGAAGAATTCATAAACCTTAAAAATCTGTTAATAACAGTCTCTACCCCATGCAGAATAGGTGTTTACGGCATGGGGAGAGCTGGAAAAACTATGCTCATCCTCAGGAGAGCCTTTAATGACAAGAAAGTGCAACAATACTATGAGAAAGATCTGATTCTTTGGAACTTGGCAGGTACCCATAATTTGTCAATCATAAATCTCGACAATTATCTTGGGAGGCAGATAAGCATCCATATTAATGAGGGTTTTGATGTTAGATGGGAAGGGGAGGATGTTCTGCGACGGATCCGCGAAAAACTGAGCAAGAGGAGATTCTTGTTGTTTTTAGATGATATCTGGGATGAGAGTGAAACTCTGTTGGATAAGTTGGGTGTACCAGACGATCACGTAAATAGCAGTTAGATCATTGTATCAACAAGAGATCGAAGAATGCTTTCAAAGATGAGAGTGATCAACCCGATTAGCATGGATTATCCATCTCCAGACAAGAGCTGGAGGGGTAATCGAAAGGATTGCTAGGGATGTATGTGTAGGGTACGATCGCCTGCCACTTGCTGTCAAAGTAATAGGAGACGTACATCACTACCTTTTTTTTTTTTTTCAGATGGAAAGATCCACGGGAAACCCAGCAATACTTCCCCACATTCGTGGATGGTAGAGGTGGTAAACCGCCGGCCATCCTAGCAGAAGGCCTAACCCCAGAGGACTGAAGGCTCGAACCTGTGACCTCCCCCGAACCGAGAGAGTGTGCGCACGTCTTACCAATTGAGCTAACCCTTGGGGCTACGTACATCACTACCCTGCCGGAGTGGCGTCTGACGTTAGAAAAACTCTGAAATGCGGATAAACTCGATTCTCAAGTAGAGAAGAAATTCTATAATCGGTTGAGATTAAGTTACAGGATTCGTAATGCGGGTTCGACCCGCGACATCTGCTCAGCTCGGACAGCTGAGCTCAAGGTTTTATCGGGCCAGCGCACAAGTTTTTGATCTCGCCGTCAGCCACTCTAAAATCGTTGAAAAATCTGTCTGACGAAACATGCCTCAAAATCCGATTGAAGAAACATGTGGCATTATCTAATTTGAGAGAGGGACGATGAACTGGAATAATGTTTTCAATACACCCTTCAGAGAAAAAACGCCTAACAGCCTAACTAGCATTTGCACCAAGAGGTGCAAAAATAACGTCGAGAGAGTAAACATATTATGTCTTTTCGCAAGCCAACCTTTGTGACTTACCTTGGGACACTGCATATTAATAGTGAGTTTTGAAATTTAGGTAAAGACATTTATAACTGTTGTGTTTTGGGGTTTCAATTTTCGATTATAAAGTTTGCAAGAAATAACAAAAATTAACTGACAGCAACTTAAAATTAATGCGTACAATGAGTATGCTGAATATTTGCAAATAATAATAAATTTCAAGCTCCCGCAACCCGCAACCCAAAAATTGCGGGATGCGGGTTTCGGGAAAGATTAGAGGGATGACACACAATACTTACAAAAATTATCCCGCATCTGCAAAAATCGGGATGCGGGTTGCGGGTTGCGGGATGCGGGTTTCGAGAAAGATTGAATACAGCTTCATTTATTTTGTCTTCTCGTATCCCACATTGCGAATTCCGCATCTCAATTTCCGCAACCCGGAACCAGGAAATTGCGGGATGCGGGTTTCGGGAAAGATTAGCGGGATGACAGATAATACTTACAAAAATTCTCCTGAATCGGGATGTGGGTTGGGCGATGGAAATTTGTGCAAATAATAAATATCAAGCTCCCACAACCCGGATTGCGGGATGCAGAATGAAATAATATTTGCAATATCTTGTTATGAAACCACATCCAGCCAGGTTTAATCTCGACCGTCTATTTGTTTTAATCCTACTTTCCTAATTTGACCCGTGTAATATATATATATATATATATATATATATATAGCCTGGTCTTTTACAATTTCTTTACCAATTTTTTACTGTTGCGAATTATTGCGTTTTGTGAATTTTCTCTGCGTGAATTACTGCGCTGCATGAATTTTACCAAGCAACTTCATCATAGTCTAGTTTGACTACAGGTTAGTATCTTGGCCATTTCTTTATTCAATTTATTATTGTAGTCAATCCTGAATTAGTTTTAATTTTCTCTTCCCGTTGTTTTTCTTTTAAACGAAGTTTTTCCAATTTGCAACAATGGCAAGATCTACTCGCTACAAAAACCTAAAAAAGGATATGTTAACCAAGGATCCGAACTTTGGTATTTTCTCAGATATCAGTGGCAGAATCACTGAAACCTACCAAATTGAATGGTCTAGGGTTTATGCAAATTTTGACAATGACAAAATTTCTGATATTCAAGACAACCAGTTGGCTTACGAAAGAATTAGGGATTATGGACTTCATTTTGTTGCTGCTAGACCTGCTATCCTCCCCTACAATGACGTGGGCAAATGGATAGTAGAACATGCGGACCCGAAAAACCATTTTTTGAACGATAGTAGAGGGTTAGAGATAACCATTTTCCGTCCTGAGGTATTTACAAAGGCTTATGCCCTTAAACCGATAAGACAACCCCTTAATGCAGAGTTTGCAAATACCTCCAAAAGTAGGTTCAATTTCGAAGAATTGTTAAAGTCGTGGATGCACCCACCTAGTAAATTCTCGAAGAGGTCTGATGACCTTTACCCTGTTACCTGGTTCAAAGAACCCTATTCCTTATTGGCAACTATGTTATGCAGACTGTATGGCCTTCCTAATTGTTCTGTGTTCAAGTCTGAATGGGCTCCAGTAGCTCATCATGTTTTAGCAACCCACGAATTTTTCCCGTGGGAATCCATATTGTCGCTAGAACTCAAAATTTCTATCCAAGACTACCAGAAGGCCACTACTAGAAAGAAACCCAATTTCTTCTTTTCAACCTTCATTTATGATATATTGTGCCCTGAGTTCGAATATCCCAATTTGGGATAAAAGTGGAGTTTTCCATGCTCCCCGATGCCCATTTATTATTCAGAACTGTGGGATACTAACTATGCATCCAGGTTCTATGATATATGTCAACACTTCCTTGGCACCATCTATTTTTCAATATTCAAGAAGGAAGCTCCTGCATTTTCACCTGAAGCCACAACTTTGATTGGTACAATGGGTGACTGGTATGTTGGAGAGTATTTGTCGTACATTAGAATTTGGGGTAGCAACACTATTCATATGCTACCTAGAATTGTCCCTGACAGATTAGTTTTAGAAGAAATGGTTTTCCAAACTATCGATGATGGGGTTTATCGGAAGCTGATTGGCCCTAAGAAAAAAGCTTGGCCCAAATTCCCTTTGAACCTTGGATCGTTAGTTATCCCAACTTCAACCTGGGCTGCAGTATTGGGTGAACAGATACAGTCCTTGAATCTTGGTTTTGCCACCAAGAGAAAACACAATCCCAAGGGATGCCTCGATGCCCACTTTAAGCAGTACCATATCAAAATTAATTATGTACATGAGGAAATTCCCGATAATTCCATTTACCAGGGTGTTAGTACATTTTCTAAAGTGTTGGGGAGAGCCAAAAGCAAGGATGAGGAAGCCCACATCTTGCAGCATCAAAAGGAACTGAAAGACATGATTCAGTGTTATAGGGCACTGCAGGTTGGCCTCTTGGAGAAAGTAAGAAAGGACAGAGAAGAAAAGGAAGCTTAAGCAACGAAAAATTCATCAGTGGCAACTTTTTCGGATGGAGACAAGGGAAAAGGTCTAATGGAAGACCTTCCAGAGGTACCAGTTAGCTAGCATGTCAAAGCCTTAATACTTACGTCAACACAGTCAAAATAGAAGTTGACAATGATGACCTATGTGCTGAATACTTAGGCAGTTACAACTGCTATGACTATTACTAATATACTGGTGATTGCTGCAGTTAGTCAACCAAGTGATATTCAAGAAATAGCTGAACAAAAACCATTCAAAATATTGAAGGTGAAGGCTTCTTCCTCTATAGCTCTTATTATCGATTTGGTTGATTCAGACTGAGAAGAAGAGGTGATAGCCTCTGCATCTGTCAGTGAAGAGGTGGATCAATATTTGCAATCATTCACAGCTTTGTTGAATGATGATGGTAAGAAAGGTTTTATCCCTGTCTCTACAGTTTCACAATCTTCATCTGTTTCTAGTTGTTCATATTCAACATTGCTCCTTTCATCCATCCATACTTTATCTATGTTGCCTGCAGGAGCAAGCATATCACCTGCACTGTCTAAATTGTATCAGGATTTGATATCTACACCTGAATATGTCACATATAATCCTGTGCAAACCTCCATCTCACTACCTGTTATTTCAGAAGCGCCAATTTTCAAGATTCCCTTACACCTACCGTCAGTTACTCTGTCAACATCATCTCGTACTGAAAAAGTTTTGGTGTCTTTCTCACCACTTCCAGCTGTCAATCTCCACTTCCCACCTTCTGAATCTTCAACCCCACTCTCGTCTTCAATCGTTCAAATAGACCCTATTCAAAACATTTCAGAAGCATCAATTTTGAAGATTTCCCTAGAGCTATCATCAGTTACTCCATCAACATCATCAGGTACTAAAAAGGTTTTGGTGTCTTCCTCACCACTTGCAGCTCTCAATCTCCACTTCTCATCTTCTGAATCTTCAACCGCATTGCTCTCTTGTATCCCTGATATAGCCCCTGTTCAAAGCAATTTACAAGCACCAATTTTTAAGATTTCCGTACATGTACCCTTAGTTACTTTGTCAATATCATCTGGTACTGAAAAGGCTTTAGTGTCTTCCTCACCACTTCCAGCTGTCAATTTCCACTTGCCATCTTTCGAATGTTCAACACCACTCTTGTCTTCAATCTCTGAAATAACCCATGTTCAAAACATTTATCCTTTGAGTACTCACATTACCATGACCATGCCCTCTCCTATCATTACCCAAACATCCTCTTCAGTGTCTACAGTGATTGACACCTTTGGATCCATTGATCCAAGAGCTGAATTTGATGAAGACATTCTTGTCTCTCTTGGAGAATATTATTATAGCAAACCTGATAAAGCAGTGATCAGAAAGGGAAAAAAGAGGACTAGGGATCAAAGTGGGATGGAGGTGTCTGTTTCTGAGCAAATACTTTAGACTCGGCAGTCCAGTGACCCACAGGTAGATGCAACAGATACAGCTGCTGCTTTGGGTGCATTCATAGGTGCCAATATCCATGCTATTAACAATTTAAATAGGGAGTTTGTCAGGAGGAAAGAAGAGATAACCCAATTGAAGGAAGAACTTGAGAAGGGGAACACGAGGCTCATGTTGCTGATCTTATGAAGACATCTGAGGATAAGTACAATGAACTACAGGTAAAAGTGCCTTTCTTCAGGTTGAGCTACAAAATGAGAAGACTTCAAATGTTGTCTTTACATAGAGGACAGCTTCACTTGAAAAGCAATGTGAAGATGCAACTGCAAGTGCAGCTTCCTCTTCGTTCTCCAGGTTTTCACAAGAAGAATTTAAGGAGTTGGCTATCAGGACAAATCATGAGCATTATGAGTTAATAACTGACTTGTTCCACAGTTTAAATTATATTTATGAAACCTATATTGCTTTTGGTCATATGGTTGTTGTACTTGAAGATGACGTGGAAAAGAGGGAGAAAGCTTCAAAGGATTATGATGAGATTGTACCCTGGCAAAGGTACATGAAGGACAAACCAGAAAACATTATCATCCTCAGCAGCTTACAGCTAAAGAATGTCAGAACAGTACTCCGTTCTTGGCTTGATCTTAATGAGATGGTCGAAGATACTATTAAAAAGGCACAAACCATGTGTGGAAGAAGATGGTATGCTATTGGCAGTATCATGGAGGCTTTGCTTTTTCCCACAGTAAATCTTATTGAAAACGTCTGTCCTCCAAAATTGATGATCGAGCAGGTTGAACGCCGGAGAGATGAAGCAAGGGAGAAAATCCAAGGGCTCAATCATATAACCATTGAGGATGTGGATCGCTTAATCAGACAACCGTTGGTTATTGAGGGCAAGGTCCACATTTACATATGCATCTAGCATAAGTTAGATAAAAACGAAATGGAGAATTATAAATGTGATGCTCAACTTGGTTTTGAATCAACTAACTATCCAAACGTTGAGGAATTGCTAGGGATTTGGAACAGATGGCGGGATTTCCTTGGATATTAGTTTTATTTAGATTTGTCATTCTCAATTTGATGGAAATATCCTCTTTGTAATAATTATTTAAAGGGTGAGTTTCACATGTAATAGGGACTTTTTGGAAGGAAAAAATCTGGACAAGAGATTGGAGATACTTCTGTTTAATTGAGGTTTTGTAATTTTGTGCAAATCTATTTAATACAGTTATGATATTCTTTCATATCTCTTGTTATTTATTTGATTAAGTTTCCTTAACGATGAGTTTTCTTGTTTAATATGGGTCAATATTACTGTTAGTATTTTGTGATCAATTTGTACATTTATTCACAGCCTTGTTAGTGACTCATGTATTGACAAGCTTTTAATAGAGTTTATTTTATTAAAATATTTATCTATTTCTGCAAATGATTACACAGTAAATTTGATAATACATATGTTAATTTGTTAATGTGTTGATTTATTTTTTTAGAAAATTAGAAACTCAATTTTATAGATTCCTATAACTTGTGAGAAAAAGGGGCATCCCAGAGAAAAAGACTCGAAGCTATAGATTCTCAGGTAATAAGTTGGCCCTCTTAAATGAACAGGTTGTTCACGAGTGTTGTTTGAGCAGCGCTGGGAAATGGTGGGACTTGAATGGTGACTTGGAAATGGACTTAGAGAGTAGGAGGTTGTATTGGAAACCAGAGAAAAATATTCAGAAACAGGCGATACATATTGCCTGTGTTACATAGGTTTTAATGAAAAAATTGTTGGAACTATTTCCAACATTACTATTGGAAATTTCAGCAGGTAGATGTGAGTTTGGATGGGAAGCCTCGCCAGATGCAGTTATAGGTAAAGGACCCACGTCGACCACGAAAATTTCTATCCTGATAGGCATTGTTGTAGTTCTCTTTCATAACTGTGCCTAGTTTCTCCACGAGGTAGGGAGATTGTCTTATTTTAAGATTGCTCAAACAAACAACAATTTAAAACCAAAACTCCAATTTCTAGGTATATATTTAAAATTTTCTTGGATCTTTATTGAAACAAAAGTAGATATTTTACATAAACAAGTGACCAAAGAAAAACAGTACATTTATACAGCAGACAATGAGAAGATTCAAGCAGAAGTTGGTTTTAAAGACTTTGAAGCAAGTAAGCTTTCCTCTTGTTTCCTACGTTCGACATATCGATTGTCTTACATTCGAGAGTATCTGGAAAAAGAGAAAGGTGGAGAAATGCGTAGGCCTGAAAGAGATGTAACTCTTGATATTGCAGTGAATGTAAGTCCTTGTTTGTCAATGTTTCCAATATCTATTGTTACATTTTGTAGGGTCATACCTTGGGCTTTATGAATTGTTAACCCATGCCATTCGAAGTGGTATTTGTCTACGGGATCCTCTTGTTATTGTATATATTGGAACATAAGTAGGATTAGAAGCATCCCATAAGGGTCCTTTGTAATGCACGAATTCGACAACAACAAACAATGGCAAGGTAGGAGGTTTATCATTTGACTTGTAGACAATATGAATGACTTTTCCAAGTGAGCCGTTAACAAGTCCCGCTTGAACCCATAAATTAGCAGTTAACATGACTTGTTGACCAACAACAAGAAGGACCTTTAATGCCAGTTGCTCGTCATCAATGGATTGATGGGAATTGGTTCTTTTGTTCTGCAAAGCAATGTGCAATTGGCATACTAAGCTATTTCAGCATGTGTTTGTTGTGCAGTGCAACATAGTTATTTGTGGGATACAAATGGATAGATTGTTCAAATGAATAATTTTAAACATGTGAAAGGCATGAGGTTGTTCTTGTCATTAGGAGTGCCCAATCTTGAACAGCTAGTGTTGCATTTTGAAGGTTTAGCAAGAGTTGTCGAAAGGCAGTTTGAGAAGCACTATTTCCTTGTTGTTGGAAAATTGTTTCAAGCATGATAAAAGTATCAAATGTACGCCAAAGAGCAATTCCAACAGATGAGCCTGCATACATGGGGATGTCTTTTACAGGAGGTAATTGTCCAAAGCCACCAACAAGAATTATGGAACAACCACCAAATGGGATTGTACATTGCAAGGGGAAATCCTGACATAAGCGTGCATCAATTTGAGTCAACATTTTTGGACCAATAACGCTCATTTCATCTATGAGAATATAACGAATATGGCGAAGTTATTCTTGAAGTTTTAAAAGGGATTAGCCTTCAAGAGGGTGCATTTCACCAATGGGTATTCGAAGAGCAGAATGTATTGTAAATGCATGTATGTTAAAAGCATTAACACCAGTTGGAGCAAGGAGAAGAAGTGGGAAGGCATTTTCTTCAGATGCAGTTTGAAGTGCAAATTTGAGGCAAGATATGAGGTAAGATTTTTCGGTTTCTGCAGTACCTTGAATCACCAGTTTTAGCGGTTCAACATATGTAGTGTTTCTTAAATGGGACATGACAAGATCAAAGGCTATGCGTTGTGTTGAAGACAAAGAATTAGGTGAATTGGAGAAGGATGGGATATCTTCATGTAGTTCAATGGACAAGCGATTGAGCTCAATGAATGATTTTGTTGTCTCATGCAAATGGGTGCATATATTGTTTTGTGACCAATTGTGATTTTTGTCAAATTCACAATGGCCAAGCATTTCAAGGACATTAACTTGGATGTTATTGCCTGGTCTCATTTGAGAGAGAAGTTCCCATTCATCCATGGTATGGGGCAACATAAACATAATAGCATCAAAGTTTGAATCATCGGATATAGGTGTAGAGGGTTCTTCTTCTGCACGTTCAATATGCCACACAACATATGTGCCTTTAATCTGATGCCAATGAGAAATAATTTTAGAAGTTGTGGTTCCAATATTGTGAGGGATAGATCGAAAAGGTCTGTATAGAAGAAGTTCACTCCAACAAAACGGTTCAAAAGATGAAGAATCTGAGGGAGGAATGAAAGTGAAATGTGGATAGACTCTAACAATCTTGTCACACAAGTTTTGTTTCCATGGATTTTTTTCCTATTAGGTGAGAAAGACCAACAACGAGCAACTTCAAGCAGAGTTAGATGTTGAAGAGCAATGGGTCTTTGTATGTAAGCAAAAATGAAGGGGGGCGTTGCAGGGGTGTTATTAGTGTCATTAGAAACACGGCGGAAGACAGTTTGGCTCACGTTTAGGGAAAATAAGTGACGACTACAAAGCACAAGAGGAATTTTTTGCAGCATGTGACATGTCTCTTGTGCACTAATGTCTCTTTCTGCAACTATTTGTGCAATAAATTGTTTGATTGGCTGAAGAATGGGGCTGTCACTTGGTGCAGGATGTGCAAGGCGAGAGAGAATGGCATGGTAGGTTTCTGATTTTGGCTCTACTTTTGATGCATGCTTTGAAATATATTTGAGAACAACATGTTTACAAAGAACAGGTTGGCAATCAACATTAGCCCTCCATATTGAAAGCATGGTAGGGTTGTGAATATTTAGAAGAGGATCATTTCTTGCAGGATTGCAGGTTTTCTCTCCATTTGGACCAATGAATAACAAAGAAGTAGCTTGCAGCTCATATGGAAAACCATAGCAACATTGAACATATGTTCCTTTTTTGCGAAGGCAAGTTGACTTTGAACATTTGGTGTGCCTTTGAACAAAATTGACAAGTTCTTCATAGTCAGCTGAGTACTTTGATGCAAATATCGATGGTGATGGAAGACTGCATGGATAATTTGTAGTAGAATGGTGTGACCCAGATGTGGACAACTGGGAATTACAAGGATTCCAAGCAGTCACATGTGTGTCAATTTTTTTTTTTGCAGCTTCAACTGCAACATCAGCTTCCCAATCTAACGTGTCCATATTTAGTGCATTTGCCAACCAAATAAAACCATGAATGTGTGTGGATCCTCTATGTTGCCATTCACATCTACATGGGAGGAAAAAGCATATATTAAAAATAAATTGTATAAAGTAAAACATACATAGAGAAAAATCGGAAGAAATAGATGGTATAATACCTGCACCAATAATCGGTTATATGAAAACCTTTTTGAAGCACCTCTTCAAGAAATGTTTTGAATCTATTGTGCATGTATTGTGATGTAATATGTGGATTTGATATGATGTTGTGAACCTTCCATTGATAAGTTTGAGCTGAACCATTAGGACGTTTAGCAGGCATTAGAGCATGTATATCTGGCCATTTTGTGTCAGCTGCACTAAGGGTGAAGAAGAATGTTGGTGCACCTTGTTGATTGATCATATTTGTCGGTTCAGCTCTATTGTTGTTCCAATATGAACGTGTTCCACGTAATGAAGACCCAAATCTTGCGACCTGCTCACCGATTTTATCATTCGGCATGTCTTGCAATTGGTTGACAAGCTCATGTACTGTTGGAGGTAGTGTATCTTCAATATTTTTTTTGACAAAAATAGAGGTAGTACTATTACTTCAATGACGCATAATTAGATTGTATATGAAGTATTGGAAGCGAGGATGTTGGGAAAATCTGTTGTCATGATAGCGAACAAGGTGAAGTGCATATTCGTGTATATCAATTTGATGAATGCATGGTTGTAATAACATTGCTGTACCTTTGGGAAACAAAGTTGGAAAAGCCATGGAAAGAAGGCCTTCTGTGTTGTACTCATTGATAGGGGACATTTCTATAGGGGGCCAATCAATGGAAGGTGGTAGTGGGATATTTGGTATGTGTAACAACTGTCTAATTTCTTCAACCTCAGTTCTAGCGTTAGTTTGTGTTGAAATAAATGACGAGGATTGCAATTCATAGGGTTCAAATGAATTTGGTGGTTGATCTGTACATGACAAGCTTTACTGATGAGATAATGTAACATTGCTATTAAGATGTGGAATCAAAGGTGAAATGTCTGCTAAAATAAGAGGCAAAGAAGCTAATGCAATTGGGTTGATTTGTACATCCTTGTAGTATGGGCCGTTTCCCATTTTGAATTGAAGGGCATCAAGAACATGTGTTTGACTAACAAACAATTCATATGGTTTATTTGTAGAATTGCATTTCCGAACAACGAGGATGTCAAGTTCCGATACTAAATGCGGTAGGTATGTGGAATTGTTTGAAATGTCTTGGGGGAAGCAAATAGTATGACCAGAGTATTTATATTGACCACCACGAGCATGTGTCACTTGCAATATGGGGTTATCATGACTAATAAGCATCTCTTCAACCTGTGTAAGTACTGCAAGGACAGTTGGTTGGTTGCCCGGATCCATATTATTTTCCAATGAAAAGCGATGCCCTTTTCGTTCTAGAATACAACGTGAATAAGTGTATGCTTCACGGAACTTTTTTGTTACAATACCAGGGTAACATTCTTTGCAAATCGAGCAGACATGCATATCAACTAGTTGATCCATTTTTTTACAAAATCGTTGATGTGCATCATTGAGGTGGTTGTTCAAAGGATTTGGTAGAGGAGATGGAAGTGAAGCTGAGTAGAGAGGTTTTGCAAGAGAATTTGAAGAAGACATATCCACACGCATACGAGTAGCCCTATAAAGAAGACGTTGTTTCTTGTTGTATTTATCTTTGTTTTGTGCATATAATACTATTTTTCGTGCATTGGCTTGTTCCTTGTCATGATTTGGCATAATTCCTACAAGATAATTGTAAACTTGTTAAACATCTAGAAGCTTTGATTGTTGGCAGCGACACATTTTGTATATGTATTAACTGGAAACTATGTGGATATAAAGCAGAAGATAAAAAACAAATGTTAATTCATTGCATATGGGGAAGTAAGAATATAGCTTAAAATAATATAACTGGAGTAGATTTTGTTTTTCAAGTTGTAACTTGATAATTGTAAGATCACGGTAATATAGAAGAACAAAGTGTAGTGTGAGAAAGTATATATGAAAAAGAGTAAGTGTAATTATTGTTATGTACAGAGTAATCAAAATTTGTGCCAGAAACAAGAGAACAAAGTTGTGCATTTTATAAAAAACAAGATAGCAAAATAGTATTGTATTTAAAAACTACCATATAGGTTTTTTCACCAATTTGCATACGAAATGGTAAGTGATAGCTTGTACATTGGAAGTATGAGACTGCAAGAAAGTGGTGCTATAAGAGAGTTAAAAAAATACCCTTCTATGTTGAATAATGAAACAACGAGTTAAAATTGAAAATTGAAAGCATTCATTATAAACAATGAAGAATGGTTAAGTATCAAATTGAAAAAACGTATATATTTATGTGTCCATTTGAAATTGTCGTTTATGTGTTTTCAACCACGACAATTACAACTTTTAAGTGTGCAACTCTGTAGAAGGTCTCTGTTTTAACTGAAAGAGTAAGAAGTAATTTTTTGTTGTAGATCCTCTACACTATTTCATCAAATGATGTTGTTTCAGTTGAGAGAAGACACAGATCTTTTGCAGAAATTCCCATGAGTTGGTTTGCAGCATCATCAAATGCTATCACACCATGAATGGATCCAATAACATCTTCCAAGTCAACCTTTAGTACATATCGGTAGTCACATTCAAGAAACTCTCCATCACATTTAACACAATGCCAAATGTCTCCAACTTTGTGAGCAATATTTTTCATGCATTGTATTCTGTCAACAAAAAGAGGGCATGCAAGGAAATAAAAGTCATCCATGTTAACATTTGTGATGGTTGCTACAAGAGAGTACCAAACAACTTTTTCAGATGATTAAAGAGTTTGCAGGTCATTGATGGGAGCAACTTTACAAGAACCAGAGTGAGAGGCATTGAACTTTCGGCTCAACGATGGTGATGTTGAATGAAATCCATTTTCATGAAACCAGTTTTGGAGAACTGAAGTTTGTTCAATTTCTGGGTTTATAAAAATAGTAGTGTTGGAAATAGTTCCAACAATTTTTCCATTAAAATCTGTAACACGACCACCTTTGATTGCTACAACTGGAGGCGTAGGTAAACCACGGAGGTTGGCAAGTTCAGCTCCTTCAATTTGGCAATGCTCTCCCCAAAGTGTTATGTCAATACTATAGCTTGACATGTCACAGAGTCCAATAGTGCACCTAACATTCTCAACACCATCTCGTTTTCGTATTGTGGATGTTGGAGAAACTGAAATGACAAGGACAATAGGGTCCACCATGGAATTGATAGGTATACTTTGTATCTCCTGAATAGTTTTAAAGTTAAAGCAAAAAAAGGTATTAAGGGGTATTCATTTAGGCATGGTTGGATTGTTGAGGAGGAACCTGGGAAAATCTCATTATGGCTTTTCAAATGGTTGAAAATTGGATTGGATGCTTTCACTGTGCAATTTGATACTATGTACACTATTCCTATATGTATTTGGTCATACGAAGAGAGTGCCAATTCATTGAATGCAGATATATGTATTTCATCGTGTGAAGCATTAACAATGTCAAATCCAAAGATTTTTCCAGACCCTCGTTGGTTTCTGTATTCATGTAGCTTTGTCTTGGCAATAACTCGACCTTGAATGTTCCAAACCTTTCTAGAAGAGGTTAGCGATGTGAATGGAATAGTTGATGTAGCCAAGGCAGGGTTTTCATCTACTGAGCTAGGATTCACTGGAACAGAGGAACAACTCTGCGAGGGAGAAGGTACAGGTAAGTGGTGAGGTGCAGGATCTCCAATAATTGTTGCATCCACTATGACAACTTCGAGTGCCAGCAATGCGATATTCCTATGAGAAGAAGTATGTTAGAGTTGAATGGGATATAAAAACCTTGGATGCATGAACAATGTGAAAATGATTAAGTAGACAAAGACAACATGGAAATTAAACATACGTTACACTATGTACAATGTTCGATGTACACTTGGTAAGTTTGATTATAGATCCTTCTTTGAGTTGTCTAGTTTCTACAAGACTACTATATCTACTTGGAAGTAATATCTCATGCTTGTGAAGCCCATATGAGATAGAAATTCGGAACCGAATAGATGATGAGTTTAGTGAGTTCACTTGGTTTAATGAGGAGACTTGTACCAGCGGGCAAATGTTGACAGCACCATGCAACAATAGTGAAATAGAATCTTCAGTTAGCATACTCTCCATAGTGTGACAATTTTTTTTCCCTGTGAAATGAAACATGGTAAGAACAAAAAAAAATTGCAATGTCACATATTCATATGATAGAATGACAAAAAAAAACTACAGATATGACACAATTTTTTTTTCCTGTTGAACTTACACCAAGGGGGAATATTGAGATTTGGGGTGTACCAAGATGTATGTTTTTTTATCTCTACCTATGAGCATGAGACAAGTACTGTCGAGATTGATTCTATGGCAGTTGTTCAAAATTTGAAATAAAGATTAATAGATTAATTTGTGTCCTCTTTCAATTTTTCACTATAAATATTTCAATTCTTAATTGTATTCCTTTAGTCTTCTTCATTATATTACACAGTTTATAGATTAATATATAATTCACTATCCCGCAACTCGCATCCCACAATTAGCTACTAGGTGACTAAATTTTTTAGTCACCACAGGTTTTTCAAGTGATTTACTACTAAATATGAGCAATTTTGATTAACCCAACTATAAACGACTAAAATTAACGACTAATTTAGTCACCGGTTAACAAATATGACTAAATAATAAGTGACAGAGTTAAAAATGACTAACATAAATGACTAATTTAGTCATGACATAAAAAATGACTACCTAGAGTAATATGAATTAGTCATTTATGTTAGTCATTTTTAATTGTGTCATGGAAAATTGCAATTGTGACAATGAAGTGTTACAATTTAGTAAATTTTGTAAATTGTCTACCTCTATCTCTGAATATGTGTAGGTTAACAATTCTGAATCCAAAATGGAATTTGTGGGGTTAGGAATATCTAGTGTTTTTCCCAGGTGGTCGGGATAGTGTTAGGGTGTTCATGTGGATTATTGCAGACGATGTGCTTTAGATGTTCATATTGCTTTCCAGATATAATATTGGGATCACAGATCCTAGATGATATATATGCTGGAAAACCCTTTTTCTGTAATGGTTCCATGCACCTCGATCTTCAGAGATCCAACAAAGAAATTGCACAAAATTTCTCTTGACCATCTAGTGTGTGACATCTTGGCAATGGAAAAGTTGCAATTTTTGACAAGAGCGTCTAAATATATATAGATCAATTTAGTGCTAGTGTTCATTACGTCCTAGTCATGTGTCATAGCTCAATAATAGAAAATACTACAATTTTTTACGAGGGTCTCTCTCTCTCTCTCTCTCTATATATATATATATATATATCATTTTAATGCTAGTGATCATGATGCCCTAGCAAGACACTAAATTGATGATGCATTTAATGCCCAGTCTCCTTTCATGCAATAGTGACTCCATTTTTCCCTCCATTCCATCATCTTGATCTCAAAAGAAGTCATAATTGAGAGTGCAATAAGAGTAATCCATTGTCGTTATTCTGTACCCTTAAAAAATACTCATAAATACATGATATTATTTGTTTTAATGGATTGCTAACCTACCAGAAATATTTATTACTAAAATGTCTCATGAATGTCACTTTAAGTCACCATCAAAAATTATTTTTTCACCAATTTTCATTATTCCATCCTTAAATCTATAATTTGGAGACAATATTTTAATTTATTTTCTTATATATATGTTTAAGTTTTTTTTTTTTTGCATTTCTAAAGGTCACCATCAAAAATAGTATTTTAATTGATTTTCTTATATATATGTCTGAGTTTTTGTTTTATTTGATTTCTAAATTTAATTTTTATTATTTTTGTTGCAATTAGATGGTGTAATATTGATATTTGATATTAACGGTTTTATTAATCTAAAATAATTTTTTTTTTCATTTCTAAATTTAATTTTTATTATTTTTGTTGCAATTAGATGGTGTAATATAGATATTTGATATCAACCATTTTACTAATCTAAAATAATTCTGATCAAATTTAGGATTGATACAAATTTCTTTTCTTGTTATTTTGAATGGTAAATTTTTTTTCATTGTATATTTAGACTACTAAGTTATTATATACATCCACATAATACCCTTTATAAAAATGAAAGAAATTGCACATGCATATTTATTAGAGAAGAAACCGTATTTATTTTACAATGAATCAATTTGATGAAATGGTTATAAAAAATCCTATATCTATTAATTTATTTATAGGGTAATTTTTTTTTCATTTATAAATTTAATTGATATATATTTCAAACAGGCCAAAACCCAGCATTTGAAGAAGTCACCGTTGAAGTAATGTTGAAACGTGAGCATTCCAAGAAGTCACTAGTGCCAAAACAGTTCAGCGTATTTTGATGTGCCCCCTTCCGGTTTGTCTGTTCCTTGCTTCCACTCATTGAGGTAGTTTTCATGTTAATCACTGATTTGATTTGGGGTTTGAGCATTGCAAATACTCACTGTAAAATTTGATCAAAATGAGATGAATTTGGCACGTGGATGACTTTCAGGGGCATACATGAAAACTAGTACTGGTGGGGAAGTATCTTGTATTTTTCCATGGAAGAGGCATCTTCTCCAACATTCCCAATCATTGAGGATTTGCACACAAGATAAACCCCATTTGTATCATGTAAAACCTCATTTTGGATCCACCCAGGATGATGTCATCTAGATAATTGTGCAGTCCCCATTAAAGGTCGGGATTCCCAAAGCCTTGGAGGGAAAACATATGGGAAGGAGTTATCCATCACTACACCAGTGTGTGCGGTCGTTCAACATCTCCTAATCCACAGAAACCCTATAATGTATATGTCCACACTGCAAGCTATATTTCTTCTTTGATTTCGAGTGGATCTCAATTGGCCATCATTGGGCTTGGAAGGGATATTTCCTCATCAAATTTCTATTAGTGGGTCAGGTACAAAATTGAGGAATTATACAATATCACTTCGCAAGCAATATCGCAGGGGAAGATTACAGTCTTTGTCTCTAAATCTTCATATCCAGGAGAACTATCAAGCTAAGTGGCACATAATTCATTTATATCCTCTTACAGTCTTTGTCTCTAAATCTTGACTATGGTTTTTTTCTTTGCTCGTGGATTGAATGGGGGAGCACATTTTTGGTGTTTGTCTATTTGCTTGGCCTTGGAATGGTATACAAGCTAATATAACTCATCCAATTTGATTGTAGAATTCCATTTTTGCCTG
>LPNX010142320.1:2172-38830 GCA_001517045.1 Pseudotsuga menziesii
AGGAAACATGAAAATCATTGCCTATGGCAACGTTTCCCCCTATGAAGGAAAATTTCCATGAGAGGGGAGTAAGAAGGAGTTGACCACAAAAGTTTGAGACCATACTTGTGGGGGTGGGGTGGAGCAGGAGTTTTGAGTTTTTGGTGACTTTAATATGAATATTTCCAGGCATTTGGAAAGCTCGCTTGTCCATTAAGTCCAGAGTGTTTTGGTGGTTCATCCTCTATGAAAGTTAAGTGGTCAAAGATAGAATTCATTGCACAGGTCTTATGGATGGTTGTATGATTTGTCAAAAGGAAAAAACAATCAAACGTTTTTTGTGGGAATGCAAGGTAGTTGGAAACTTTAAGGAATGGTTCCTACAAAGTATCACATTTGTTCTTTGCCCCCCACTATTCGAAAGTGGTCATTTTTGGAGACAGATGGAGGATTAGGTAGGTACGTAGAGAAATTTAAGTTACCTTGAGATTAACTTGTGTTTCCTTAAGATTAACTGGATGATCAGGTAGGTAGGTAGTTTCAAGCTCGGACTGGTATAGTGCTGATTTCACTAATGATATCCACACCACCATAGGTGTAAAGCAAGGTTGTCCTCTTGCTCCTACACTCATGATCTATACATCAATGAGCTTGAAGATCCCATTCATGAGTCCCTTTGGTGATGGAGGATTAGGTAGGTACATAGAGAAATTTAAGTTACCTTGAGATTAACTTGCGTTTCCTTAAGATTAACTGGATGATCAGGTAGGTAGGTAGTTTCAAGCTCAGACTGGTATAGTGCTGATTTCACTAATGATATCCACACCACCATAGGTGTAAAGCAAGGTTGTCCTCTTTCTCCTACACTCATGATCTATACATCAATGAGCTTGAAGATCCCATTCATGAGTCCCTTGGTGACGTAAATAGTTGCATCCTCTTTGGGGTTAGCATTGCAATTCTTATTTTTGTAGATACTATTTGACTCTCAAATAGTTGTAGGTATCCAAAGGCAACTTGATATTTTTAGCTCTTTCCCTAACAAGCATGGGTTATAAGCCAACCTTGGCAACATGAAAATCATGACATTTAATGTCTAAAAGTGAGCTACTTTCAATGAAATTCATTTCTAAACGGTCATAAGTGGAAGTTGTGCCAACATGCATTTACCTTGGAATATTGGTTTTTTGTCCCTACTTGCTTCGAAGTACAGTTGCTGAAGCACAAGTGAGTAAAGGATATGCTACTTTCACAACATTAGAGAGGAAATGCAACCCACAAGAAAGTGGTCTATTGGCAAGTAGCTAGGTGATCGGGCTTGTATTAACGTTGAGACCCAGGTTCAAATTCCTGAGTGGGTATGATTGTAAATATGTCCTTGTAAATATATGAAGTATTTCTCAAAATAGAAAAACATTAGAGAGGAAATGCTTTCAACTCTAGTTTCAATATATCCAAACAAAGATTCGCCACTTCCAAACTTTGGTTGCCCCATTTTGAGATATAGATAGGATGGGCCCCTCATTAGGAGAGTTTTGGTGACAATGCTATAGAAGACCATTCGAACTAAAATAGTTGTTCCATCTTTCATCGTCTCCTAATTGAGTTTGGAACACATACTTTGTTTATGGTTCATATGTTTCATGTGGTTGTCATGCTTCATAATGTCTGGTGCATGGTGAAAACTTAGTAGAGTCATAATAGTATCCTTTTTTCCTCTCCAATCCTCAGTGTAACTCATGACAAAGGTCATGATTTCACATTGGTATGCAAAAACCATCTCTTTGCTTCATTGACTTGATCTAGACTTTGAAAGACCTCCCCCTTTGGAATTCTCTGTTAACACCCCAATTGTAGCTAAAAGAGACATAGATAGAGGGGTTCATGACAAAATATATAAGGTTTCTTGAAAGTAACTTGGATCAATATTCACTTCAAGGAGCATCTCACTCCAGCATACTACTCATCATTTTCAATGCAGTACACAAGTTTCCATCAAGAGTTTCCTGGATCAGTCTTGGATGTTAGGAGTGGTGGGCTCTCTCACTCTTGTACCCCTTGAAGATTATACATCCCTATGCCGTTAGAATCAGCCACTCTGTGGAAGATATCATTCACCAGTGCATTGGCCCTTACATAG
This sequence comes from Pseudotsuga menziesii, assembly GCA_001517045.1. NCBI lineage: Eukaryota > Viridiplantae > Streptophyta > Pinopsida > Pinales > Pinaceae > Pseudotsuga > Pseudotsuga menziesii. Next base: position 4,292 of record LPNX010142320.1, read on the forward strand.
TTCTTGACAACTGCGATGTTGAGCTTGCCTCTCAGTCTCATTCTCCTCACTCATCCTTGGTCGCTAGCTTCAGTTGTATTCGATATCTTTTCGAAGCTTTTCAGTGATAGCACACCACAATACTTCTATTGCACTGACATCTATTTTATTTTCTTTTGTTTAACTTTTCTTTAGCTAGACATGTTGAGGTTAGTCTCTAACTGGCCCTTAGATCTTAGACATTATTATTATTTTTTTCTGCTTGTAGCATTGTTCAAGGGGATGCTTTGGCACTTACACTTTGTCTTGACAAAGGATGTACTTTATTAGTCCCTTTGACCTAATTTTTGTGGTATTTTGTTGGAAATTAATAATCTTACCTAATCATTTTCTACATATACAAAATAGCTTTATTGTTATCCCAAGGTTCACGAGATCATGAGATCATGATTATCGTCTGATCTCAAATTTCTACTGCCCTAGCTTTCGGTTTGTTCTCATCAGATTTTCACTCAGATAGATCAACACCTTCCATGGGATGATAAAAGCATGTGTACACTTTGCAACTCAAAGCCCAAATGTAAGTAGCATTTAATTTTTAGATGCCCCATGCACTATGAGATCCATGGAAGTTTTTTTTTTTAGGAAATGTTGCTTACAACTGTCCCTTGGCTAAGTGACTATGCTATGAGGGGAATTTCTATGCTGTCAATACCACCCAGGCTTGCACTTGTCTTATCCATGCTCACTCAGGGTGTTTTTAATCCTTGTCTCAGCGTTAAAACTTAATACACATTCAATCACCTCAAAACTTGCCACTAGACCACACTGCTGTTGGTGATTCATGGAAGATATTTGCTTGTTCCAAGAGTAAAACAACTCACTGAGGACCTTCATGCAATAAAATTATGAGATATGTCTTGCCCCGTTCATTCAGGAAGCTCTTCATGATAGACAAAATCTTCTTAGAGATGAATCATGAGTCTAACAATATACTCTGCCATTTGTTGATTACATCGTACTTCCAGACTCAGGATGTGAACAGTAACAGACGTAGTTGGCGTGTTACTTCTACAAAGATTGTTTGACAGTGCAGTTCTCTCTCTTCCTTCCTTTATCCTTGAATGGTTGGGGAGATTGGCCACGACTTTGTGGCTAGCAGAACTTTTCATCCTCCACTGTATCTATGGCATTACATTCCTCATTCCTTCATCTTTTGTAGTATTGCTTGGACCTGTTTTGATCCTCACCTTTCTTTTCTTTTCTCCTAGAATTTAGTGGGAGGTATGATAGGTACTCCCCTTGCTATATCCTAATTGTACATTGTATCTAGGCCCATAGACCTTTTTGGCTCATTGTAGACATTAATATTGATTTCAATTTCCAGGTCTAGAGTTCTTAAATCTTTGCTTTCTTAAGCCAGCAGCACCAATAGGTACCTGCAAATAATTTTTCATCTCAATGTATGTTGTAGGCTCAGAGGAATCATGTCTTTATTTAGTTCTCAGATATAGAATGATTTTGGAAGGAAATCCTCTAGAGGCCTGAATAGGAAAGTGTAATGGTAATGGGGGCAAAGATATCACATACAATTTTTTAAATTTATTACTGTTGAGTTGTAAACTGTTAAACTGAAACATGTTTCTTTAGTTGAACATTGTAGGAAGATAAATTATACTTTTGTTTTAAAGGATTTATTGTTGTATTGGTGTCAACATAATGTGTCTTACCGCAAAATGCAATGTTTTATGTTTACACATTTTTGTTTCATGAAAGTTTTGTATATGCTGTATGCAGGAACTCTAGACAACATTATTTTGTTGATACGTTCTATTTTGCTCGAATTTGTCACTATTAGTTGCATCTTTGCTGTTATTTTCATCTGCACTTACCATTTGTCACTATGTTCTGCATTCTTGCTATTATTCTCATGTCCACTTACCATCACTATATGATGGATTTGACATTTGTCTCAGTTTTCTTATAGGTGCTACAATTAAGGAAATGTAATGGATCACTCTACAGACTAGTCAAGGGATTTTGATTGTAACTTGTCTTTGACCAATCTTATGTCTCTCCTGCAAATCATTTATTGTATTATCAACTTGACAAAATCCTGATCAAGAATGATTTTGAGTTCAGGTCATCCAGTACAGAACTTAACAGTGGCAATTCCTCCATCAAAGGAGGGGTCCACAAAGGGTCGTGAAACTAAAAATGATGGATTTCATGCCTCAAGTGACACAAGTCTGTTTTCAAGTTCATTTCCTGTAATGTTCCAAGAAAAATGTAAGGTCTAATTTTCCCTACAATTGTACAAATTTTATGATCATTTTATGGAATGAGAGGATGTATTCAATTGAAAATTTTCTTTATGCTTATTATTCTTGGATGTTTACAGTGAATGTTATAGATGAGGAGAATGATGGACAATATGCTGATAGAACAGCTTCTCTTCTAAATCAATTACATCAAGGAGCATTGGCTTTGGAGCCTCTTCAGGACATGAAGTCCCAGACCATAGGAAATCTTCCTGATGATGAAGACGAGCTTTTGGCTGGAATTATGGACGATTTCGATTTGAGTGGATTGCCCACCCAGGTTGAAGATTTGGAAGAATGTGATATATTTAGTAGTGGAGGGGGCATGGAGTTATATTTTGATTCTCAGGAAGGTCTGAATGGGAACATACACAGGTCAATCTTAGATAACTTAGCAGGAAATGGAAATGTTACCTATGGAATTTCAAATGGCCTTGGTACTGTTCCGAGAGAGCATCCTTATGGTGAACATCCTTCCATAACATTATTTGTGCAAAATATTAATAGTAATGTGGAGGACTCTGAATTGCGTGAATTATTTGAGGTAATGATGTACAGATGTCTCTTTTCCATTCTCCATGGCTATTTACTTGGTTATCTCTCATTTTTCCAAGGGATTTTCAGCATCATGGCTTCTTTGTAAAATGCTTGGTATTGCTTTGTGCAGTAAATATTAAATTCTTTACTAAACTCAATAATGACAATGTAACCCCTTTTTGTAACTGAACAGTTTTCATCTCTTAAACAATCTGGGTTCATGAGTGTCTACCTAAGCCTCATATCATTAAGAGTAATGATATGGAATTTAATTCTTGTTATAGCTGACTTCAATGATATACACTGACTATGATAATATGGATGATTACATATAATGTAATCAAGTTCTGAACAATCCCAGGCAGCCTCTGTAGTAATTTTGCTGAGTTTTAAAGTAGGATTTTATAAGGGAAATAACTAAGATATTAATTAAAAAAGGACATATGCTCGTTGACTCTGTTCTTTTGTACTGTGAAATGTTAATTAAAAGATCTAAGATTGGTTTTACAGTTTTGGGGAAATGTTTCTGAGTAAGACATCATTGCATCTTTTGCGATTGTGGGAAAGAAAGATCTCTCTTTGAAAACTGTATTTATACTGTGTCCACCACATAAGTGCAGTGACTAATGTCAAAAACTTTAAAGTAGACTGTACAGAAAATAACTTCAAAGAAATGATTTTGTGTCTGGTTAGGTTGTACCTTTGATTTCTTGACTTACATATGGACAACAAGATTATATTCCCAACACGTTACTTATTAGTTTGACCAAGTGTATTCTTGCTTTCCCATCATATGGACAACAAGATTATATTCCCAACAAGACAAATGTCCTATTTCTTATCAAATCTTTCACAGTGGAATGCTTGCAATGATGGTGACTCAAGTTTAAAATTTAGTGAGCTAGAGAGGTGCCCATGACATGATAAAAAATAAGGGAGTGACTGCTGACTTTGCTAATGATTTAGAGCTGCCTTGTGCAAGTGCAAGGAATATTCTCCATGCTGCATATTTGCAGATTAACTATACTATTACACCTAGTCCATTTCATTCACCTTTGAGAAGTCAAAGTCCATCTAGTAATCTTCCATCTTTTAGTAACATATTTGTCATTTGAATCAATAGAATCTAGATAGAAGGGTTTAAATATCAAAAGGGGATAAGAACCATGGTGGAAAAACCCTTACCCCTCTAACCAAATAAATTGTTTACAGTCTAAGGCTTTTAATTTTCTAGTGTTATATACATCACAATCCATCTAATGGCAGGAAACTGAGACTAGTGATCATTCTGGTGGAAATTTCTTGGAGGCCACCTTCTTAATAGTAATTTTCATTCCCATCAATAATCCAGACTCAAGTAGCTTGTAAATAAAAGTATTTGTTTTACTAAGTATGTACTATGGACTACTTTAACTAGAAATAATAGGAGATGCAAGGATTTAGGGTTGTTGGATGATCTACCAAATCAACAATCACTGACATAAAATTTTGGAAAAGTACCAAAGAAAGAGATTGTAGTTGATTTTTAAATGGATCTCTATGATGCAAACGAAAGTAATTGTTTTCCATGGCTAGTTTGTACCCTAACAATACTGGAGAAAATAAGATCCTGTCCTTAGTATTTCATGGTAGTTTTGTTTCTCAACGAGTAACATATGAGACTAGTTCTTCTTACAAAAAAAACAACACAATATATTTAAAAAAAAAATACAATACTGTCGCTTAAGCGACGCCTGTAGGTGTGAATGTTTTAAAAAAAATTTCGTCACCGTCTCTTAACCGACGGCCATGTTGTAGAAGTGACGGCTTGTAAGTGTCGGATAACCGACGATTTACATTTAACCGACGGTAAATTGAGTTGTCGCTTAACCGATGGATTGGAAAGATGTCGGATAACCGACGAAAATCCACTGACGCTTAAAAAAAAATCATAGTGTCATACATGTGACAGGGAAGTGTCAAAAATCCGACAATACGACCGTCGGATTTTTTCTCAAAATGTAGTAGTGTATGTTCACAAAGGGGCAGTTATGTTTCAATACATTTCCACTAATGAGCAGGTAGCAGACATTCTGACAAAGTATTTGGGGAGGGGTAAGTTTGTCTTCTTTAGGGACAAGTTGGGAGTGGTGCAGAACACCTTCCTCGGTAAGAGGGAGTGTTATTTTTGTACCTAGGGAAGTGTTCCCATAATTGAATTTAGCCTTAGTCACTTAGTGAAGGGAAATAAAGTGAACCTTGCATTAATTGAATTAAGTGACATTTAATTTGACTTTAGAGCATAAAGTCAGTTTTTGATAAATTTAAGTGGGTGAGTGAAATTAATATTTTAGAAATAAAATATGTGCAATTAATTTCAACCATTGATATAATCCATTCTCAGCCTTTGGATTAGATTCCTCTTCACCTACCTAGGGTTAGAAGCAAAAAGCAAGGAAAAGGCAAATGCATTCATTTACAAGAAAAGAAGAGAGCTGAAGAAGAGAGAAGGGCACGATTTTTGAGGCAACCTGCTAGAGAAGATTTTCATGGGCACGATTATCGAGGAGCATTTATTGTTGGCACATGAATCGAGGAGAAAGTATGCTCTGCATAAAATGCTGGCACAGAAATTGAGGAGAAAGAGTACGATTCCATACAATATGGATTTGGCACTATTTTCGAGGTAAATCTCAGACAAAATTTTTGAGGAAGGTACAACATGTTTTTCGAGGTAGCAAGTGGTAAATGTTTGGCACATATTTCGAGGTGTACAATTGCATTTTTTATAGACCATACAATACATATTTTTTTTCCTGTTTGGCACTAATTTCGAGACTAACATTTTGTTGTTCATGCACATAAATTGAGGGCAACTGAGCAGTGATTTCTGGGCAGGTTTTCGAGATTGAAGGTGCACGAAAAATGAGTCAACTCTTGCACAAAAACCAAGGCAAATTGCTGGGTCATTTTTATGGGTTGAGATAAGTTGGATTTTTGACTGTAAATGAATGTTTGATTTTATCCTAAAATAATAATAAACTCTCTCTCTCTTTGACTAGTTTTCCCCTTGTGGGTTTTTCCAGGGCCATTGGCCGAAAATTACTGTGTTCTATGTGTTGAATGGTGTGCTGAATATTTATTTTCTGTTAGTGAAAAAGTAAAGTTACAACAACGTTTTAAGTCTGAAAAATTAATGTTTATTTCCAACATTTTTATTTTCTGAGAATGAAATAAACTGAGGCAATTTTTACTTATAAATCGGTGGCTGAAAACTAGTGAAAAATCTACACAACTCTGTAGAAGTTGAGAAACCTTGTGCTTTGATACCATGTAGAAATAGAAGCTCCAATACTATGAGTAAAGATGCTAATAAAAAGCACTGGAAATAGATCTTGCTACTAAGATAATTCTCACAAGCATACACAGGAAAAATAGAGAGAAGAAAAGAGATCGAATCACATGAATGAAGATATGAATATTGGACTATATCCTTTCATTAAATAAATATGAATAATAGTGTACATAATTATTACATACCTCATAGGTAAAATCAAGTTGTATTGGAGACAACTCATCAAGCTCAGAAAGAAAGACTTACTAAATATGATAAACCCCATAAGTGGTTAAAGCACTTCCCAAATCAGTTAAGGACCTCACGAATTAGCAAAGGCACGAATGAGTTATCAAGAATGATGGAAAACATGCTAATCCTAGAATATGGAGAGAAAATAATGGAGGATGGGTTGGCAACAAAATATAGTGGTTTCCTAGTTGATTAACTTTACCTTATCCACAAAAAAGATGGATAATAGCAGAATAATGCAGAATCTGCAGGAAAGTGCAGTTACTAATTCTGGCATCAGGATTAAAGTGTTCCTGATGTATATATGGAAAGTGTTGACTAAGTAGTGCAAGTAGATGTCAACTATCTAGGCTAGTGGGTAGGAAATTAATCAAAATTGATTAAATATTTTATACCAAGTTATGAAGTGGGTTTATTATATTCCCACACATTAAGGTATTTATTTAAAATCGAAACATGAAAAGCAGTATGTACTTTTATGGTAGACATTAATGCTAGTTGATAAGCTATCGGTCCAACCTTTGATAATATTTCACAAGGTTCACAATACTTGGGTGCTATTTTTTCATATTTTCCCAATCTTAGGGAATGTTATATGGATTTCACTTTCACATAAACATGATCTCCTACCTTGAACTCTCATGGATTTCTTTTTAAATCGACATAACTTTTTTACCTATCTTGAGCTACCTCCAAGTTATGTTGTACCCATTTCACTATTAGTTCCATAGCTTTCAACACTTCAAGTCCTATCATTAATCTATCAACTGGACTACTCCAAGAAATTGGAGTATTACATTTTTGTCCATACAATATTTCAAATGGACATAATCTAGTTGAAGCTTGAAAATGGTTATTATATGCAAACTTCACAAGATGTAAATAATCTTCCCATTTACCTCGTTTATCCATTATGTACATTCTAAGCATATATTCTAAAATCCGATTCACCCTTTCAATTTGGCCATCGGTCTGAGGATGATATGCAGTACTAAAATTTATTTGTGTCCCTAAACCCTTAAATAAAGTTTTCCAAAATTTTCCCATAAAATTTTGCATCCCTATCAAAAATTACTACTTTGGGTACACCATGCAGTATAAAAAATTCCTTCATAAAAATATCAGGAATATTAATAGCTTTATAAGTAGACTTGACTGGAATAAATTGTGCTACATTACTAAGATTATCCACCATAACCATAATCCAGTCATTTTGTTTAGCACCTTTAGGTAACCTTGTTATGAAATCCATATTGATAATTTCCCAATTCCATTCCAGAATAGGTAAGGGTTGTAACAATCCGACTGGATGTTGATGTTCAACTTTTATTTGTTGACATTCAATACATCTAGCTAAGTATTCTACAACTTCATTTTCATGTTAAGCCAAAAGAAGTATTTTCTTATCATGGAAATCATTTTTTGATATCCAGGATGTCCTAAATATGGTCTTTTATGTAATCCATTCATAATGATTCATTTAGTTTCTTCTAAGTTAGGTATATACAATCTTCTTTTATGTAATAATAAACTTTTTTTTGTTTAAACTGAATTATGTTTTTACATGATTTACTTCATTTTATGTTCTCTTCTCTTTTAATTTTTGATAATCTTTATCAAACTTTGTTGCATTTTCAATTTTATCTTCCAAATCTATCTCATATCTGCTACTTGTAGTATATAACAGATTTGCATGACGATTTAAAGCATCTACCACTTTATTTTATTTCCCTTTGATATCTTTTATCTCAAAGTCGTATTCGCTTAAAAATGATAACCACCTAGTCTGTCTAGCATTAAGGTTTTGTTGATCAAATACATATTTTAGACTAATATTATCAGACATTAACAAAAATATTATTCCTATAAGATAGTGTCACCACATCTTGAGGGCATGAATGATAACAACTAATTCTAGATCACGAGTAGCATAATTCTTTTTGTGTTCTTTAATATTTCTAGATTCATAAGCTATAACATAATTTTCCTGAATTAATATGCCTCTAAATCCTTCTTTGCATGCATCCATACATACAAAAAAGTCTTTGTATGGATCAATAATTTTTAGGATATGAGTTGTTGTTAATAAGTGTTTTAATTTATTAAAACTTTCTTCACATTTTTCATTACAATCGAATTTCTTAAATTTCTTTTGTAATGAGGTTATAAGATATGCAAGTTTAGAAAACCATTCAATGAATTTACGATAAATAGCCAGTAATCCCCATAAAATATCTCATATTAGTTATGTTTTTAGGAACATGTCATTCCATGATAGCTTTAATTTTGTCGGAATCTACTGATATTCTTTCTTTAGACACCACATGTCCTAAATATTGAATTTTATCCTTGAAAAAATCATATTTGCTAAAATTCAAAAATAATTGTTGTTCTCTTAACACTTGTAAAACTATTTTTAAGTGTTCCTCATGTTCTTGTTTATTCTTAGAATACATTAATATGTTGTTGATAAAGACAACTATAAATTTATCTAAGAAATTACTTAATATGTTGTTCATTATACACATAAAGGTTGTAACTATATTTTTCAACCCAAAGAGCTTTACGACAAATTCATAATCACCGTATCTGGTTCTAAAATTTGTTTTAAAGATATCTTTGTCTTTAATCTGTACTTGACAATATCCAGATCTCAAGTCTATTTTAGAAAATAATGTTGCTCCTTGAAACTAATCAAATAGGTTGTCAATATGAGGTAGGGGATATCTATTTTTAATTGTCATTTTATTTAGTCGTCTATAATCTATAGATAATCCTAAAGTACCATCTTTTTTCTTTATGAACAACACTGGTGCTCCCCATGGGGAAACACTTAGTCGGATGTACTTTTTATCTATCAATTATTGTATTTGTGATTTTGACTCATTAAGTTCCCAAAATATTCATACAATATGGAGCTTTTGATGTTGGTACCGCCCCTGGTACCAAATCAATAGTAAAATCTACGTCTCTTTTCGGAAGTAATCCAGGAATTTCTTTCGAAAATGCATCTTTAAAATCTTTTAGAATTTGTATGTCTTCCAGTTTGACTTGATTCTTTTTCTTTCTATCATCTCTTAAGTGAACTGCAAATACCTTGCAACCTTTACAAACAAACCTTTTCATTTGTAAATCTGAAATTTCTCTTATAGTGATTTTCCTTGGAATTTATTTTACGACAATAGTATTGCTTTATTCATCTATACATGGAAATATTTAAACATAACCGTTTAAAATCACTATATGCTTTTCTAACCAATCCATTTCTATCAACAAATCATAAGATCCTAAGGGTAGAATATTTAAATCATACTGCGTCTTAACATTATTCATATTAAATTCACAATCCTTCAGAAAACTAGTTACTTTTCGTTTCATGCCCGTATCAAGTTGAACTAATCAATATTTTTCAAATCTATTTTGTTCCAGCTTACATAAATCTGCAATTATTGGTGAAATATAACTTAAACTTTCACCTAGATCAATCAATATAGAGATTGGTTTATCTTTTTCATACCTTCGATTTCTACCATAGATGTTTGATGATTTGCTTGCATGTTATCCAAAGTTGAACTGATCTTGGGCATGCTCCTTGCTATATCTCCCACAGTAGTATCTTCTTGAATTGTATGCACATTGTTAAAATTTTTCTTTCTTACAGGAGAATATTTAAAATAATGTGGTTCACTGCATTCACAACATTTTAATGGTTCCTTTTTTGTGGTATTCTTATTATAAGCAGTGGCTACTTCTGTTTCTTTTATTGTAGTAGGATTTTGCTCGTTACTTTTTATGTTCAAAATTTTCACGTCCTTTATTTTTCTAAATATGTATACTTTCTCTTTTGTTTTTATTTTGGTCGTAACAGAAATTTGCTTTTCTCATAGCCTCTTCCAAAGTTTTTGGATTATCACATTCGATTCTCTCTTTAAACATAAGAGGTAAACATCTAAGAAAACACTAAATTTTTGTTTTTTCATTAATAATATATGGTACACATCGTAATAAACTTAGAAACTTACTGCATAACTTTTTCATCGTCATTGCACATAATCTCGACTCATAAAATTCTTTATTTTTTTCCTCATAATATTGTTCCGATAATTATTTTATTTTAAAGTATTTCTTGAAAATTTTCCATGTGACATAACGTTCTTTAATGTTCTTTACCTTTTTGATGCCTTGCCACAAGATATTAACTTTCCCAGTTAAATTGTAGATTTCCATTTTCGCCTTTAAATCATCTGAATAGTTATAGATTTGAAAATATTTTTTTCATTGGAGAAAGCCAAGCCTTTGTTTTTTCTCCTTTTTCAATTTCTTCATTGAACATAGGGGGCTTAATATTTTTAAATTCACTAGTAATATCTTAATATGGCTTATATTTCTTTTTCTATTGGTTATTATCATTGCTTTCACTATAATCTTTGTATTTTCCCTTACTCTGTTTAACTGATTCTTCACTTGAAGACTCAGTCTCATTCTTTAGAAAATTTTAATTTTCTTACCTTACATTTGTAAGGTGCATTCCTTGTTATTTCTAACTCAGGTACTTTATTCTTCTCTTCTTCATTATTATGTATTTTAGTTAATAGGATATTATTTAGTTCTTCTTGTGCTTTTAAGGTGCGTTCATTATCTTCTTTAACACTTTGCAATTTTGATTTTAAATCGTTTCCTGTTTGTAGGAGTTTAGATTGATTATCATTCCTACTTTCATTTAAATTCACCCATATATCACCATCTCTAATATTTCCTTCTTCTATATTTTTTGGTTCTTTAGGATGAGATTCTCCTTCAACGGACATTTCCACTTCTGCCATTTTTCCTGCACAATCAAGGTTATTTTTCTCTTCCTGTTCATAAGTCAGTTTCCAATTTTTTTTCTTATGTTTAAGCGATGGGCCTTTTAAGGATGAGTGTTGTAACTGTGCTTTGATACCATATATATATATATATATATATATATATATATATATATATTACTNATAAGTCTTATTCACTAGATTATGTTTCAAGTTCTAAATTTACTTTGTTGTATGTTGGCAGTGTACTTATCTTCAGCTTGGGATAGTTGATCGACCAAGGTAAAATAATTTGTACACACTTGTAGTTCTTAGCAAGGTAATTTATGTTAAAGTATGAGTTTGTTTTACAAAATTAAGATTAGGACCCTAAGGATGATCCTTGGTCCTAAGTATTTGGTCAATGCGAATCTTAGTACTAAGATTATAATTTACATGCATAATGATTGGTTAGTATGAAAACAAACATATTAGTATTGTAGTGAAAGGAAATTTAAAGTAGGAGTTTGGGAATTTTTTAGGGAACAATCACATAAACAAATGTCCCTCAAGAAACAAAACAAGGACAACAAATTAACACCCAAGTACTATGGTCCCTATAAGGTGTTGCAGAGGATTGGAAGCATGGATTATAAATTGGATTTCCCTCCATATTCATTTGTACCTATCGTATTCCATGTTTCTTGCTTAAAAAAGGTAATTGGAATTAAGCTCATAGTTCAAACTATTTTAACAAAGATTGATGACGAAGGGAAAATCATACCCAAAACCATAAATAATAGTTTAAAACTGGATCAAGAAACTATGAAATAGAGAAATTACCAAGTATCTCATAAAGTGAAAGAACCTTCCAATTGAAGAGGCGACATGGGACGATGAGTTCTTCATGAAAAAACATCCATAGTTAATCAATTGTTGAGGACAACACTTGTTTGAACGGGAGGGGCTTATTAATCCCTAGATATCGTGACATTACATTTCTAGTATTATATTAGTGTTGTATTTACTAGCTGACAAGGACCTTAATTGTAATTGTACCCTTTGTCTCCCTCACTCACTCACACACACACAGACACACACACACACATACACCAACGAGACCCGGTTTTAGAGATCATTTCATCTTGTGAATTTGATATATTGTAAAAATAGGTTCCCCCCTCAAAGAGGCTTCTTATTCACTCTCTTTATTCCATTCTCAAGGAGTGGAATTACCTCGTTGTTGGTATAAATTTATTACTAAGAGGGGGGGTGAATTAGTAATTTCGTAGATATGTTCAAATTATGCATATTTTCATATTAGAACAGTCACACCAATAAACCAAAAACTACACAGATGTGTGAGAAAAAATGTATATCTATATGTATGAATATGAATAGTTACATCAATGGGGGATTACAGTCTCTAATCATGAGCACCCACTCATTTTAGATGTTAACTTGATCTCTAGTACAACTTGCGGTCTACTAGCACCAACCTGCAACAACTTCTATCTGTGTAGGATTCAATTGATGATCTCCAAGCACCAACTTGAACATATATCGATCTGGTTGATCAAACTGTGTCTTGTGGCTTCATGCTCCGATCTACAAAAGAAATGCACTCTCCAGGTGTGGAAGTTACAAATTGATTTTTGTTCTCCAACACCCACTAGAAGGAGATTGTGATCCCCTAAATTTTCTCTGCACCCACATAAAGAGGTTGTTGCACCCTGAATGAATTTTCCAACACTCATTGGAAGGAGGATGCTAACTCCATGCTCCTTTCCTCGTCCGATCTCCCTGATATGAAATGTGATTATATTGCAAATAGAGAAATATTCTTCCTTCAAATTATGCAACTGCTGAATTCTTCTTATCTGTGTCTACATATATGCGTTAGTAATTACAAACAATTATAATCTACGTCTTCCTCTTCAAATTACACAACTACTGTAATTATTGATATGTGTATTTATATCTACATTAGACAGTTTCCAAAAATACAAACAAACTGTGATCTGCGTCTGTGTCTACATCAGACCATTCTTCAAAATACGATGTGCAAATATAACTATGATATGCGTTTTCTCAACTGATCTGCATATGTGTTTACAACACGCTCTCTGCATAGCTATTCTTGGTGTTTGCACATCTAGACTTCAGATATCCTATCAACCAGTGATGCTCATCTCGCACTGTCCAATTCTTCCGTATCTAAAACACTTAAAAGGAACTTTTCCTTAGTACTTACCTATACCTCTCTTTAGTCTTCTTATGAAATTGGTCTCTACTTCATTTGTAGGGTTAGATATATTTCTGCATTCATTTCTGCTAGATTTAGGATTTCCTATTTCCTTGAATGCAACTATCTTTCTGGATCCATTCTTGGGTTTAGTTCTAATTTCATACGTTGTAAGTATTCCATATAATTCATCTTTGGTTAAATCGCACAGGTCGCTTATGTATTCAAGAACTGACACTTTGGATTGAAGCATGTGGGAAGAGTTCTCATGATTTTTTTCACAACAAAATTCTCTTTTACGGTAGCTCCTATCCCTGTTATGGAGTTCACTATTTCATCTACTCTAAAAAAGTACGAGGCTAGGTCTTGTTCTTCCTTCATTTTGAGGATTTCGAATTGTGCATCTAACGTTTGCAGTTTGGCTTTTCTAACCTTGTCATCATCCTCATAAATAATTCATAATTTGTCCCATACTTCCTTCATGGTGGTGCATTGCATTACCTTGGTAAATTCAACATCTGATAATTCACATAAAATAGCATTATTTGCTCTTGCATTCCATTCATAATGTTTTCTATTCTCTGGATCAACAGTCATTGTTATGGGGTGGGTGGTCTCATGATATCTTCTAACTCATTTCCATTCTCTTTTCACTCAACTACAACTTTTGGAAGTTTATATCCTTCTACTAATTTCCATACGTCCATGCTAGGCAATTGAAAATAGACCTCCATTCTGATTTTCCAGAAGGTATAATTTGATTTGACAAATATTTGAGCTCTATTAGTGGACAAACCTTCTTGCTTATCCATATCTGCGCTAGATCAGTCTTCCATATGTTAGTCTCTTTATTGAAGACACCTACTCTGATACTAATTGTTGGTATTAAGTTATTACTGAGAGGGGGGGTGAATCAATAATTGTGCATATATGTTCAAATTATGCAGATTTTTAGATTATAACAATCACACCATTAAACAGAACAACACACAGATGTTTGAGAAAAAAATTATATATATATGAATAGTTACATTAATGGGATATTACAGTGTTTTATCATGAGCACTCACTAATTTCAGATGTTAACTTGATCTCAAGTATAACTTACAGTTTGGTAGCACCAACATGCAACAAATTCTATCTGTGTAAGATTCAACTCACAATCTCCATGCATTGACCTGAATAGATATGAGTTTGGTAGCGCAAACTACAAATTGCAGCTTCAAGCTCTGATTTGTGGAAGAACCACGCTCTCTAGGTGTGGAATTTACAACTTTCGTTGTGTTCTCCAGCACCCACTAGAAGGATATTGTGATCTGTTAAGTTTTATCTGCATCCACAGAAAGGATGTTGTTGCACCATGAATGAATTTTCCAACACCTACTGGAAGCAGGTTGCTAATCCCCTGCTCCTTGCCTCGTACAATTTCCCTTATATGAAATGTGATTGTATTGCAAATAGAGAAATATTCTTCCTTCAAATTCCGCAACTGCTGAATTCTTCTGATCTACATCGATGTATATGCGTCAGCTAGTTTTCGAAACAATTCTCATTTTCATCTTCCTCTTCAAATTACATAACTGCCACAATTATTGATTCGTGTCTTTGTATCTGTGTCAAACAGTTTCCCAAAATACAAATAGACTGTGATCTGCATCTGAGTGCCCACATCCACATCAAACCATTCTTTAAAATATGATGTGAGAAGATAACTACAATCTGCATCTTCTCAATTGATTTGCATTTGTTTTTTATACAATACTCTCTACACAGTTATTCTTTATGTTTGCACATTTAGACTTTGGGTATCCTATCAGCCAGTGCTACTCATCTCACACTATGACTCTGCTCCAAAAATATATTCATTTGCAATCAATGATCCATTGATACCTTGAAAAACAAGAACCTTTGAAGCTTGTCAAAACAATTAGATATTCATCTCTCCAAGATTACTTCACCACAACCATCTCTTGCTCATTTATAATCTTCTTGACTCAAGAGACATGTCCACTTGGTGAAGTCTATTTACTTCAGATATCATCCTGCTGATAAGCAGCAGAGGAGTTAGGCGATTTGACCAATGAAATTTAGAATAAGTCTGAGTCGTTACATCGTTGAAAATTAGCTATTTGGATCGGATGAAGTTAGTGGATTGAACATCTGCCATTGCGTCTAGCTAGTGAACTATCCTTTCGATGGATAGAGGCTTCAACCATTGATGTCGCAATGATTAGTACTTCTGACAACCAATGAGAAGAAAATTTGAAAATTTTGTTCAAGTATAAGGTCATCGGAATGTTATTTGAGGATTGGGTCACCGATCGAGTACGTTAAAGGTTTAAGAATCCGTCGTTGCGGCAGTCTAGGACACTATCCACCCGATGGTTAGTAGGTCTGGCAGCTGATAATGTCTGCGGAACCCACAGTGAGATCGCTTTCTGCCGTTGTGGCTACCTAGAAGACTAATCGTCCAATGCAATAACATATCCGGTCGTCGACACAGAGGAGGTAATTTTTCGCTCAGATTGTCGCAACAACAGGAAGTATAGTGACTTGGATCACCAATGAATAGAAGATGGAAGAGCCGATGCCATGGAAGACAAGGCAAGAGGAAAAATTCAAATTTTCTCTGAGGCACGAGATCATTGGCCATTGGGAAATGTTAGTGGATTGGATCGTCGATCGAAAAAATTTCAATGAAGGTGACTCACCATTGTGGCTGCTTAGTCAACTAGCCCTCCGATGCTGTAGCAATTAGTGCTTCTGACCGTCGATAGACTTACGGCTACAGAAGACTTAAGGAGAATAGTCATTAGCATCGTCGAACGGAAGTCTATATGTTTTCCCATGGAAGTCGAAGTAAGAACACTTTCCGCCATTACGACTACCCAGAGGACTATGCACCTGATGCATAGTCAACTTGATCACCGATGCAAATCGGAGGTGTAGTTGTTTTGACTACCACAGTGTCGGTAGAATAGCTGGGAAGAGGTCTGATTGGGCCTAAGGAAATTTGGGTTTTTTTAGAAGAATTTCTCAGTATTTTTTCGAGCACTTTTCGACTGACGACTATCCGTGGGCACAGAGCTGAATATGAAATAGAGAAAATTATGTGTTTTTGCATAATTGTTGTTTTATGAATTTCCAGAAGAAAAGGTAAGTAATTTTGATTTATATTAATATTGTGCATCTAACAGTTTTCTACGAACACATTTGTATAACTTTAGATAACTTCCAAGAGCAGTACTCCAGAAAAAACAGTGTGGTAAAGCCAGAGGTGGTTCAGTCATGAGAACCCATGATGGGTATGATGCTCAGGATTCTTACGAGCGAGCAGAAGATGCCATGGGAGAAAATGTTCGTAATGGGAATGACGACATTGAGTCCAATGGAAGGAGATATCAAGAGACACCGTCAGATGTTGCAGCCACCATGAGAAGCTTGGTTAAATACCAGGAAGAGCGGTATTAGTTGAATGATTCCATATTGCAGAGTTTGACAGATTTACAGAAAAAGATAGATTCTAGACGGGGTACATCAAGGCCAGAAGGCAGTAAGAGCAGCACTAGGAGAAGGAGAAGGACTTCTAGTGGATCATCTAATTCTGAAGTATCCAGTGGGGATACAAGTTCATCTCCTCATAAGAAAATAAGAAGGCACCATAGGGATCTCTCTCGGGATGAATTTAGGAAACCTAAACCTCCTACATTTGATGGTGAGGTAAAGATTGGACAAGAGGCTGAAGCTTGGCTTCTTGGAATAAAGAAGTACTTTCAAGTGCATGACTATTCAAGAAACATGAAGGCATGAGTTTCCATATTCAATCTAAATGGAAGGGCATCCATTCAAGCAAGTAAAGAGGATAAGTGAATAGAGACTTAAGTGGAAACAATTCAAGAAGTATTTCAAGCAGAAATACCTCTTTGACAGGTATTATGATGACAAGATTAAGGAGTTCCATGAGCTAACATTGGGACAACGGACCATAGAAGAATATGCAAATAAGTTTTTGGAGCTGTTGAGGTATGTCCGGTACATTAGAGAGGAAAAAGTGAAGGTCCAGCATTTTCTGAGTGGATTACCTCAGTCTTACAAAGATAGAATTGAGTTTTATGAACCTAGAACTCTTGAAGGAGTAAGGAAGGCTAAGTATTGCTATGAGCAAAGCAAAGGTAAACCTGATTACCATAAGGCATGGAAGGTCAAGAAGAATGAGAAGTTTGACCAAAGAAAGAAAGGTTTTAATATTTCTAACTTCAGGAGTCAGCAGAAGCAGCCATCCCAAGCTGTGAGTAAGCCAGTCGGAGTGATAGGAGAAAATCCTAAGGATCCACAATAGAATAGAGGACCACTTCAATGTTGGAAATGTGGAGGACCCCACATGCACAGGAGTTGTCCACTCGAGAATGAGAGTGCAAGACCAGCTTATAAAGTTCAAGAAGCAGAAACAGTGGGTCAAGTGGCAAGGGCAGTCCCTAGGATTTATGCAGCACTGGAGGACCGCTAAGCAGATCACTAGTCAACTGTGGTTGAAGTAGCAGGCAATATTGTTGAGCAATCTGTTTCTATTTTGATTGACCCTGGTTCTACTCATAGTTACATTACTCCTAAAGTAGTGGAGATTTTCACTTTTAAGAAGGTAAAGCATAGGAAATCTTGGTTAGTCCAGCTAGCCATTGGAACTAAGAGAAAGGTCAGTGAAGTGGTAGAGAAATGTCCATTGGTCATGGATGGATTGGTTGCTTGTGTAGATCTGAATGTTCCACCACTTGGTTCCTATGATTTTCTCATTGGAATGGATTGGTTAGAAGCTGATAGGGTGAAGCTTGACTGTTATAGTAAGACTTTCGAATGCATGAATGAAGAAGGGAACCTAGTAGTTGTGAAAGGTATTCCAAAGGTGATTTCAGTATAGCAGGTTTCAACAATGCAGCTAAAGAAGTTCTGTAGGAAGGGTTTCCAGTTGTATGCAGCCCATATTTTGGAGGCATCAGGAGATGAAACTCCTAGGTTGGAGGACTATCAGGTGTTACAGGAATTCAGGGATGTGTTTCCTGATGAGATTCCAGGGCTTCCTCCAAAGAGGGACATTGATTTCACAATTGAACTTGTGCCAGGAATAGCACCAGTTTCCAAGGTACCCTACAGGATGAGTACACTGGAGATGCTAGAGTTGAAGATGCAGCTGCAAGAGTTGTTGGAAAACAAGTATATCTGGCCGAGTGTGTCTCCTTGGGGAGCACCAGTTCCGTTTGTAAAGAAGAAAGATGGTACACTCAGGTTGTGTATTGATTACAGACAATTGAACAAGGTTACTGTGAAGAATAAATACCCTTTGCCTAGGATTGATGACCTCTTTGATCAAATGAGGGGAGCAAGGGTATTTTCCAAGATTGAATTGAGGTCTGGTTACCATCAGGTGAGAATCAAGGATGAAGACATTCATAATACAACCTTCAGAACAAGGTATGGACATTATGAGTTTGTAGTGGTACCTTTTGGTCTCACAAATGCACCAGCCACATTTATGTGCCTTATGAATAGTGTCTTCAAGAGATATCTGGAAAATTTTGTTCTTGTCTTCCTTGATGACATTCTTGTTTATTCTAAGAATGAGGAAGAACATGAAGAGCATTTGAGATTGACATTGAAATTGCTCAGGGAGCATCAACTGTATGCGAAACTGAGCAAGTGTGACTTCTATAGAGATAGAATTCAGTATTTGGGTCACATTATCTCAGAGGAAGGTATATCTTTGGACCCTGAAAAGATTGAAGCCATTATGAATTGGCCTACTCCAAGAAATGTGACAGATATAAGATCTTTTTTGGGACTTGCAGGATACTATAGGAGATTCATTGAGGGATTCTACAGAGTTGCACATGCCATCACTTCTTTGCAAAAAAGGGGATGAAGTTAGAATGGACATCGAGGTGTGAAGAAAGATTCCAGCAGTTGAAGAATCTTCTCACCATTGCACCAGTATTGAAAGTTGCAGATCCAGAGAAATATTTTGTGGTGTGTACCGATGCATGTAGCTAAGGGCTTGGAGGAGTCCTTATGTAGGACAACCACATGATATGTTATGAGTCAAGAAATCTGAAGGAGCATGAGAAGAACTATGCCACTCATGATCTAGAGCTTGCAGCCACAGTACATGCCCTCAAGATGTGGAGGCATTACTTGATGGGTAGAAGATTTGAGCTCAGAACAGATCACTGTGGACTGAAGTATCTATTTGATCAGCCTACTCTGAATGCTAGGCAAGCAAGATGGCTGAAATTTTTATGTGAATTTGATTTTGAAATCAAGCACATAAAAGGGAAAGAAAACAAGGTAGCTGATGCACTCAACAGGAAGATGCAAGAAATGCATGTGGCATCTCTTAGTATTTGCCAATCAGATTTGAGGTAGCATATTGTTAGTCATGCTACTGGAGATGAATTGTATGAGCAGGTAAAAGACAAATTGCAGCAGCAAAGTCTTGAGAAGAGGTATGAGGGATATAAATTGGAAGAAGATGGACTTCTCACTTATAAAGGTAGAATTTATATTCCTGATGTAGCAGATTTGAGGAGAATTGTTATGGATGAAATCCATCAAGCTCCGTATTCTGGTCACCCAGGATACCAAAAGACCATTGCTACAACTAGAAAGCAGTACTTTTGGCCAGGAATGAAAAGGGATATGGCTGAGTACATTTCAAGGTGTATGAAATGTCAACAAGTAAAGGTTGAGCATCAACACCCTGCAGGTTTGTTGCAGCCTTTGCCAGTTCCAGAGTGGAAATGGGAAGTTATTTCCATGGATTTTATTACAGGATTGCCGATGAATTGGAGACAACATGATTCCATCATGGTTGTGGTAGACAGGTTGACTAAGGCAACGCATTTTATACCGGTTAAGTCTATGCATAAGACTGATGATATTGCAAAGATATTCATGAAGGAGATTTTCAGGTTGCATGGATTGCCGAAGGCAATAGTCTCCGACAGAGATGTCAAGTTCACTTCCAATTTTTTGAAGGGGTTGTTTGTAGACTTGGGTACAATGCTAAACTTCAACACTGCATACCATCCTCAGACAGATGGGCAGACAGAGAGAGTTAATTAAGTGCTTGAAGACATGCTTCGCATGTACGAGATGGACAAACCAACCAAGTGGAAAGATTACTTGCACTTGGTAGAGTTTTCTTATAACAATGGACAACAGAAATCCTTGGGGATGAGTCCATATGAAGCTTTGTATGGGAGAAGGTGTAGGACACCTGTGACTTCGGATAATCTAGTGAACAGGATTGTGCTTGGACTAGAATTGCTCAAGGAAATGGAGCAATAGGTTGTAAAGATTAGGCAGACCTTGAAAGCAACACAGGATAGACAGAAAAGCTATGCAGATAAGCATAGGGTGAACAAGGAGTTCAATTTTGGGGATCATGTTTAACTTAGAGTGAGGGAAAGGAAGAATTCCTTGAAGCTTAGAAGTTGTGCCAAGCTGTCACCAAGATATTGTGGCCCGTTTGAAGTGCTCCAAATAATAGGGCCAGTTGCATATAGACTTGCATTGCCTGCTAGTACTAGAGCTCATAATGTTTTTCATGTTTATTTGCTTAAGAGATATGTACATGATCCTAACCATGTGATAAATTGGGATGTGATTCAGGTGGAACCCGAGGGAGAGTTCTAAACCGAGCCAATGTGCATCCTCGACAGGAAGGTCACAATGCTCCAGAACCGGGCCATAGGTTAGGTAAAGGTGCAATGGGAGCACTATGGACTTGAAGAGGCTACATGGGAGCTGGAGGATGCCATGTGATTGGCACATCCATTTTTGTTCAATTCTGCAGAACACTGAGGCGATACCAGTGTAGCATTTTGTTCAATTTTGTAAAGCAATGAGGACAATGCTATTGAAGGGGGAGGGGAATGTAACACCCCAGTTTTGACCCCGTTGCATTAAATATACATGATGTATATATTGCAATGAATCGTAGTGTGGAGCTAAAGGAAAAATCCCCACCATCGATCTAGTTGTGTTATGTCTCGGTGAATGGAATCGTTGCCGATGGTCTATCGTGGTATATGACATATATCAAGCTTTGTCATCATGTAAATATGCATCTTTAATTAAATAACCCAAACAACTATGTTCACGGAAACTAAATTGAGAAGGGGCATGATTCTCACAAGTATAAGGGGGGGGGGGGGGGGGGGATGTCAAACCTTGAGCCATGAGAGAAAATCCATGTGTCATCACCCTGTTTTAATTTTCCCATCTTTCCTTGTCTTATCCAACTACCACTTTAATGTTTTGCTGAGTAGTTGAGGCAGTTATGGCTGGGAGTGGAGTGTGGCAGGACTTTTAGTCCTTACCCACACACACACTCCACCAATAGTTTGACCCTCACGTTGGCAAAAACCACCACTGCCATCACTCTAGCGGACTCTCCACCCTCTCCACTACGCCATTCTTTCCCTATTCTGTTCATCCTCACACAGGGACGGTAGTCTGCTCATTCTCACACATAGGCATATTTCCTATTTGATCTCACGTAGCCAGGAGGGGAGCCGTTTTTCTGTTGTCATTCACGTTTTTTCGATAGAGTGGAATCTGGTGTGTTTTCCCTTTGTATTTTTGGGGTCTGGTGTAAAATTTCCTCACGCACAAGCTGAGAGTTTGTATCTTCTTCCCCAGTGTGGTCTGTGTAAGTCTTTTTTGATTGCTTCATTGTCCAGGAGGGACTGTTGTTTTCCCCACGTCGTGAACTGTGTTGCAGATACATTTGGAGACTGCTGTAAGTTGCTTGGGAGTCATTTTGGCCATAATAGGGCCAAGAATGACTCAGGAGTCATTTTCCCTGTCTAAGCTGTAACTGTTGATTGATTGCATGCGTGCAATGGTTGGTCTTCGGAGTATGTTGGTAGTAGGGATGGGGGCTTGGTTTGCTTGATAAACTTGGTGTGTTTGGAAACCACACAGACAGAGCTAGAGGGTTGGATTTCTTCTCCACAACCCCTGAATAGCACTGGAAGGGAAGTCAGGGCCTGAGGGACTGTGTAGCAGAGAAGGGACTGATTCCTTGTGTTGGGTGTGTGTGGGTGTATTATAAGTTAGGCTAGTTCTGGTGTAGGTGTTCCTAGCTCTGTAATGGGTTCACCAGCTTAGCATTTAGCCTTTCCCAGCTCCTTGATGGCCTAATAAACCAACTGTGTTGGCTTGGCTGTGTTTTGTGTATCCTTGGCTATGTGTAAGCCTGCTTGTTCCTTATTCCTTGGGGAATCATGCCCAACTCGGTGGTGGCAGCATTGCTAAGAGCTTTAGGAGCATGCTATTGTATGGTTGGGTGGAACTTTGCAATGACGTAGTTGGTTGCAGAATGAGTTCTTCATAAGATAAGTAATCTTGTCTATTTTACTCCTGCAATCATTTTACTGTTAATGAATATGGTGAACATGTTGAATGCTTGTATGAATGTATGTTGCTTCCGCTGTGTATGATAAATAATTGTATCTATATATGTTCTATGTCAATGCATTTTTTTTCAACATTTTATAAATGCACATGTTCATGGGGCTGGTTTCCCAGATGGTTAAGCCCATGGTGGCATCCTCTTTGTCGGTCAGAGGGTCGGGGACATTACACAGACAGGGTAGGTAGTGTGGCAGACCAGAAGAGAACTTCCGGATGTTGTTTCACTTTGGGCTCGGCAGCTGTGTCGTGGTTCAGTCGAAAGTAGAAATCGGTTGCATTAAGTTCTGCTGAGGCTGAGTATATGGTAGTCAGTTTGGCTAGCTGCGAGGCCTTGTGGCTTCGCAAGTTGCTGGTGAATCTATTTAGTCAGGAGCTTATGCCTACAGTGATTTACTATGACAATCAGAATTGCATCCAACTCTCTGAGAATCCAGTTTTCCATGACAGTTCAAAGCACATTGAGATCATATATCATTTAATTTGAGACTATGTTCATAGAGGTGCAGTTACGCTTTAGTACATTTCCACTGATGAGCAGTTAGTAGACATTCTGACAAAGTCTTTGGGGAGGGGCAATTTTGTCTTCTTTAGGGACAAGTTGGGAGTGGTGCAAAACACCTTCCTTGGAAAGAGGGAGTGTTATTTTTGTACCTAGGGAAGTGTTCCCATAAGTGACTTTAGCCTTAGTCACTTAGTGAAGGGAAATAAAGTGAACCTTGCATTAAATGACTTAAGTGAAATTTAATTTGACTTTAGAGCATAAAGTCAGTTTTTGATAAATTTAAGTTGGTGAGTGAAATTAATATTTTAGAAATGAAATATGTGCAATTAATTTCAACCATTGATCTAATCCATTCTCAGCCTTTGGATTAGATTCCTCTTCACCTACCTAGGGTTAGAAGCAAAAAGCAAGGAAAAGACAAATGTATCATTTAGAAGAAGAGAGGAGAGCTGAAGAAGAGAGAAGGGCATGATTTTTTAGGCAACCTGCTAAAGAAGATTTTGGTGGGCATGATTATCGAGGAGCATTTATTGTTGGCACATGAATGGAGGAGAAAGTATGCCCTGCATTAAATGTTGGCACAAAAATCGAGGAGAAAGAGCACGATTCCATACAATATGGATTTGGCACTATTTTCGAAGTAAATATCAAACAAAATTTTTGAGGAAGGTACAACATGTTTCCCGAAGTAGCAAGCGGTGAATTTTTGACACATATTTCGAGGTGTATGACTGCATTTTTTATAGACCATACAATACATATTTTTGTGTCAGTTTGGCACTAATTTTGAGGACAACATTTTGTTGTTCGTGCACATAAATCGAGGGCAACTAAGCAGTGATTTCCAGGCAGGTTTTTGAGATTGAAGGTGCACAAAAAATGAGTCAACTCTTGCACAAAAATTGAGGCAGCTTGCTGGGTCATTTTTCTGGGATGAGATAAGTTGGATTTTTGACTGTAAATGAATGTTTGATTTTATCCTGAAATAATAATAAACTCTCTCTGTCTCTGACTGGTTTTCTCCTTGTGGGTTTTTCCAGGGCCATTGGTCGAAAATTACTGTGTTCTATGTGTTGAATGGTGCGCTAAATATTTATTTTCTGTCAGTGAAAAAGTGAAGTTACAACAATGTTTTAAGTCTGAAAAATTAATGTTTATTTCCAACATTTTTATTTTCTGAGAATGAAATAAACTGAGGCAATTTTTACTTATAAATCAGTGGCTGAAAACTAGTGAAAAATCTACACAACTCTGTAGAAGTTGAGAAACCTTGCGCTTTGATACCATGTAGAAATAGAAGCTCCAATACTATGAGTAAATATGCTGATAAAAAGCACTGGAAATAGATCTTGCTACTAAGATAATTCTCACAAGCATACATAGGAAAAATAGAGAGAAGAAAAGAGACCGAATCACATGAATGAAGATATGAATATTGGACTATATCCTTTCATTGAATAAATATGAATAATAGTGTACATAAATATTACATACCTCATAGGTAAAATCAAGTTGTATTGGAGACAACTCATCAAGCTTAGAAAGAAAGACCTACTAAATATGATAAACCCCATAGGTGGTTAAAGCACTTCCCAAATCAGTTAAGGACCTCACGAATTAGCAAGCACATGAATGAGTTGTCAAGAATGATGGAAAACATGCTAATCCTGGAATATGGAGAGAAAATAATGGAGGATGGGTTGACAACAAAATATAGTGGTTTCCTAGTTGACTAACTTTACCTTATCCACAGAAAAGATGGATAATAGCAGAATAATGCAGAATCTGTAGGTACGCGCAGTTACTAATTCTAGCATCACGATTAAAGTGTTCCCAATATATATATGGAAAGTGTTGACTAAGTAGTGCAAGTAGATGTCAACTATCTAGGATAGTGGGTAGGAAATTAATCAAAATTGATTAAATATTTTATACTAAGTTATGAAGTGGGTTTATTATATTCCCACACATTAAGGTATTTATTTAAAATCAAAACATGAAAACTAGTATGTACTTTTATGGTAGACATTAATGCTAGTTGATAAGCTATCGGTCCAACCTTTGGTAATATTTCACAAGGTTCACAATACTTGGGTGCTATTTTTTCATATTTTCCCAATCTTAGGGAACGTTATATGGATTTGACTTTCACATAAACATGACCTCCTACCTTGAACTCTTGTGGATTTCTTTTTAAATCGACATAAATTTTTTGCCTATTTTGAGCTACCTTCAAGTTATGTTGTACCCATTTCACTGTTAGTTCCATAGCTTCCAATACTTCAAGTCCTATCATTAATCTATCAACTAGACTAGTCCAAGAAATTGGAGTATTACATTTTTGTCCATACAATATTTCAAATGGACATAATCTAGTTGAAGCTTGAAAATGGTTATTATATGGAAACTCCACAAGATGTAAATAATATTCCCATTTACCTCGTTTATCCATTACGTACATTATAACCATATATTCTAAAATATGATTCACCCTTTCAATTTGGCCATCGGTCTGGGGATGATATGCAGTACTAAAATTTAATTGTGTCCCTAAACCCTTAAATAAATTTTTCCCAAAATTTCCCGTAAACTTTTGCATCCCTATCAGAAATTACTACTTTGGGTACACCATGCAGTATAAAAAATTCCTTCATAAAAATATCAGCAATATTAATAGCTTTATAAGTAGACTTGACTAGAGTAAATTGGGCTACATTACTAAGATTATCCACCATAACCATAATCAAGTCATTTTTTTTAGCACCTTTAGGTAACCTTGTTATGAAATCCATATTGATAATCTCCCAATTCCATTCCAGAATAGGTAAGGGTTGTAACAATCTGACTGGATGTTGATGTTCAACTTTTACTTGCTGACATTCAATACATCTAGCTAAGTATTCTACAACTTCATTTTCATGTTAAGCCAAAAGAAGTAATTTTCTTATCATGGCAATCATTTTCTGATATCCAGGATGTCCTAAATATGGTCTTTTATGTAATCCATTCATAATGATTAGTTTAGTTTCTTCCAATTTAGGTATATATAGTCTTCTTTTATGTAATAATAAACTTTTTTTTGTTTAAACTGAATTCTGTTTTTACACGATTTACTTCATTTTATGTTCTCTTCTCTTTTAATTTTTGATAATCTTTATCAAACTTTGTTGCATTTTCAATTTTATCTTCCAAATCTGTCTCATATCTGCTACTTGTAGTATATAACAAATTTGCATGACGATTTAAAGCATCTACCACTTTATTTTATTTCCCTTTGATATCTTTTATCTCAAAGTCGTATTCGCTTAAAAATGATAACCGCCTAGTCTGTCTAGCATTAAGGTTTTGTTGATCAAATAAATATTTTAGACTAATATTATCAGACATTAACAAAAATTATATTCCTATAAGATAGTGTCACCACATGTTGAGGGCATGAATGATAACAGCTAATTCCAGATCACGAGTAGCATAATTCTTTTTGTGTTCTTTAATATTTCTAGATTCATAAGCTATAGCATAATTTTCCTAAATTAATACGCCTCTGAATCCTTCTTTGCATGCATCCATACATACGAAAAAGTCTTTGTATGGATCAATAATTTTTAGGATATGAGTTGTTGTTAATAAGTGTTTTAATTTATTAAAACTTTCTTCACAATTTTCATTCCAATTGAATTTCTTAAATTTCTTTTGTAATGAGGTTATAAGATATGCAAGTTTAAAAAACCATTCAATGAATTTACGATAATAGCTAGTAATCCCCATAAAATATCTCATATTAGTTACGTTTTTAGGAACATGTCATTCCATGATAGCTTTAATTTTGTCGGAATCTATTGATATTCTTTCTTTAGACACCACATGTCCTACATATTGAATTTTATCCTTGAAAAATTCATATTTGCTAAACTTTGCAAATAATTGTTGTTCTCTTAACACTCGTAAAACTATTTTTAAGTGTTCCTCATGTTCTTGTTTATTCTTAGAATACATTAATATGTTGTCGATAAAGACAACTATAAATTTATCTAAGAACTTACTTAACATGTTGTTCATTATACACATAAAGGTTGTCGCTATATTTTTCAACCCAAAGAGCTTTACGACAAATTCATAATCATCGTATTTGGTTCTAAAATTTGTTTTAAAGATATCTTTGTCTTTAATCTGTACTTGACGATATCCAGATCTCAAGTCTATTTTAGAAAATAATGTTGCTCCTCGAAACTAATCAAATAGGTTGGCAATACGAGGTAGGGGATATTTGCTTTTAATTGTCATTTTATTTAGTCGTCTATAATCTATACATAATCCTAAAGTACCATCCTTTTTCTTTATGAACAACACTGGTGCTCCCCATGGGGAAACACTTGGTCGGATGTACTTTTTATCAATAAATTATTGTATTTGTGATTTTGACTCATTAAGCTCCAAAATATTCATACAATATAGAGCTTTCGATGTTGGTACCGCCCCTGGTGCCAAATCAATAGTAAAATCTATGTCTCTTTTCAGAAGTAATCCAGGAATTTCTTCTGAAAATGCATCTTTAAAATCTTTTAGAATTAGTATGTCTTCCAGTTTAACTTGATTCTTTTTCTTTCTATCATCTCTTATGTGAACTGCAAATACCTTGCAAGCTTTACAAACAAACCTTTTCATTTGTAAATATGAAATTTCTCTTATAGTGATTTTCCTTGGAATTTATTTTATGACAATAGTATTGCTTTCTTCATAATACATGAAAATATTTAATCATAACCATTTAAAATCACTATATGCTTTTCTAACCAATCCATTTCTATCAACAAATCATAAGATCCTAAGGGTAGAATATTTAAATCATACCGCGTCTTAAAATTATTCATATTAAATTCACAATCCTTCAGAAAACTAGTTACTTTTCGTTTCATGCCTGTATCAAGTTGAACTAATCAATATTTTTCAAATCTATTTTGTTCCCGCTTACATAAATCTACAATTATTGGTGAAATATAACTTAAACTTTCACCTGGATCAATCAATATAGAGATTGGTTTATCTTTTTCATACCTTCGATTTCTACCATAGATGTTTGATGATTTGCTTGGATGTTATCCAAAGTTGATCTGATTCTGGGCATGCTCCTTGCTATATCTCCCACAGTAGTATCTTCTTGAATTGTATGCACATTGTTAAAAATTTTCTTTCTTATAGGAGAATCTTTAAAATAATGTGGTTCACCGCATTCACAACATTTTAATGGTTCCTTTTTTGTGGTATTCTTATTATAAGCAGTGGCTACTTCTCTTTCTTTTATTGCAATAGGATTTTGCTCGTTAATTTTTATGTTCAAAATTTTCACGTCCTTTATTTTTCCAAATATGTATACTTTATCTTTTGTTTTTATTTTGGTCGTAATAGAAATTTGCTTTTCTCATAGCCTCTTCCAAAGTTTTTGGATTATCATATTCGATTCTCTCTTTAAACATAAGAGGTAAACATCTAAGAAAACACTAAATTTTTGTTTTTTCATTAATAATATATGGTACATATCGTAATAAACTTAGAAACTTACTACATAACTTTTTCATCGTCATTGCACATAATCTCCACTCATAAAATTATTTAGTTTTTTCCTCAAAATATTGTTCCGATAAATATTTTATTTTAAATTATTTCTTGAAAATTTTCCATGTGACATAACATTCTTTAATGTTCTTTACCTTTTTGATGCCTTGCCACAAGATATTAACTTTCCCAGTTAAATTGTAGATTTCCATTTTCGCCTTTAAATCATCTGAATAGTTATAGATTTAAAAATATTTTTTTCATTCGAGAAAGCCAAGCCTTTGTTTTTTCTCCTTTTTCAATTTCTTCATTGAACATAGGGGGGCTTAATATTTTTAAATTCACTAGTAATTTCTTAATATGACTTATATTTCTTTTTCTATTGGTTATTATCACTGCTTACACTGAAATCTTTGTATTTTCCCTTACTCTGTTTAACTGATTCTTCACTTGAAGACTCAGTCTCATTCTTAGAAAATTTTAATTTTCTTACCTTACATTTATAAGGTGCATTCCTTGTTATTTCTAACTTAGGTACTTTACTCTTCTCTTCTTCATTATTATGTATTTTAGTTAATAGGATATTATTTAGTTCTTCTTGTGCTTTTAAGTTGCGTTCATTATCTTCTTTAACACTTTGCAATTTTGATTTTAAATCGTTTCCTGTTTGTAGGAGTTCAGATTGATTATCATTCCTACTTTCATTTAAATTCACCCATATATCACCATCTCTAATATTTCCTTCTTCTATATTTTCTGGTTCTTTAGGATGAGATTCTCCTTCAACGGACATTTCCACTTCTGCCATTTTTCTTGCACAATCAAGGTTATTTTTCTCTTCCGTTCATAAGTTAGTTTCCAATTTTTTTTCTTATGTTTAAGCGATGGGCCTTTTAAGGATGAGTGTTGTAACTTTCCTCTGATACCATATATATATATATATATATTAGTCTAAGTCTTAAAAGTGTAATTTCAAATAAGTCTTATTCACTAGATTATGTTTCAAGTTCTAAATTTACTTTGTTGTATGTTGGTAGTGTACTTATCTTCAGCTTGGGATAGTTGATCAACCAAGGTAAAATAATTTGTACACACTTGTAGTTCTTAGCAAGGTAATTTATGTTAAAGTATGAGTTCGTTTTACAAAATTAAGATTAGGACCCTAAGGATGATCCTTGGTCCTAAGTATTTGGTCAATGCGAATCTTAGTACTAAGATTATAATTTACATGAATAATGATTCGTTAGTATGAAAACAAACATATTAGTATTGTAGTGAAAAGAATTTTAAAGTAGGAATTTGAGAATTTTTTAGGGAACAATCACATAAACAAATGTCCCTCAAGAAACAAAACAAGGACAACAAATTAACACCCAAGTACTATGGTCCCTATAAGGTGTTGTAGAGGATTGGAAGTATAAATTATATATTGGAGTTCCCTCCATATTCATGTGTACCTATAGTATTACATGTTTCTTGCTTACAAAAGGTAATTGGAATTAAGCTCATAGTTCAAACTATTTTAACAAAGATTGATGACGAAGGGAAAATCATACCAAAACCATAAACAATAGTTTAAAGCTGGATCAAGCAACTATGAAATAGAGAGATTACCAAGTACCTCATAAAGTGGAAGAACCTTCCAATTGAAGAGGCAACATGGGATGATGAGTTCTTCATGAAAAACGTCCATATTTAATCAATTGTTGAGGACAACACTTGTTTGAACGGGAGGGGCTTATTAATCCCTAGATATCGTGACATTACATTTCTAGTATTATATTAGTGTTGTATTTACTAGCTGACAAGGACCTTAATTGTAATTGTACCCTTTGTCTCCCTCACTCACACACACACACACACACACACCAATGAGACCCGATTTTAGAGATCATTTCATCTTGTGAATTTGATATATTGTAAAAATAGGTTCCCCCCTCAAAGAGGCTTCTTATTCACTCTCTTTATGTCATTCTAAAGGCGTGGAATTACCTCGTTGTTGGTATAAATTTATTACTAAGAGGGGGGGTGAATCAGTAATTCCATAGATATGTTCAAATTATGCATATTTTCATATTAGAATAGTCACACCAATAAACCGAAAACTACACAAATGTTTGAGAAAAAATGTATATCTATATGTATGAATATGAATAGTTACATCAATGGGGGATTATAGTCTCTAATCATGAGCACCCACTCATTTTAGATGTTAACTTGATCTCTAGTACAACTTACGGTCTGCTAGCACCAACCTGCAACAACTTCTATTTGTGTAGGCTTCAACTGACGATCTCCAAGCACCGACCTGAACATATATCGATCTAGTTGCACAAACTGTGTCTTGTGGCTTCAAGCTCCAATCTACAGAAGAACTGCACTCTCCAGGTGTGGAATTTACAAATTTATTTTTGTTCTCCAGCACCCACTAGAAGGAGATTGTGATCCCCTAAATTTTCTCTGCACCCACATAAGGATGTTGTTGCACCCTGAATGAATTTTCCAACACTCACTGGAGGGAGGATGCTAACTCCATGCTCCTTTCCTCATCCGATCTCCCTGATATGAAATGCGATTGTATTGCAAATAGAGAAATATTCTTCCTTCAAATTATGCAACTGCTAAATTCTTCTTATCTGTGTCTGCATATATGCGTAAGTCATTCTCACAAACAATTATAATCGATGACTTCCTCTTCAAATTACACAACTACTGTAATTCTTGATATGTGTATTTATATCTACATCAAACAGTTTCTAAAAATACAAACAAACTGTGATTTTCGTCTGTGTCTACATCAGACCATTCTTCAAAATACGATGTGCGAATATAACTATGATATGCATTTTCTCAACTGATCTGCATATGTGTTTACAAAAGGCTCTTTGCATTGCTATTCTTGTTGTTTGCACATCTAGACTTCAAATATCCTATCAACCAGTGATGCTCATCTCGCACTGTCCAATTCTTCCGCATCTAAAACACCTAAAAGGAACTTTTCCTTAGTACTTACCTTTACCTCTCTTTAGTCTTGTTATGAAATTGGTCTCTACTTCATTTGTAGGGTTAGATATATTTCTGCATTCATTTATGCTAGATTTAGGATTTCCTATTTCCTTGAATGCAACTAGCTTTCTGGATCCATTCTTGGGTTCAGTTCTAATGTCATATGTTGTAAGTATTCCCTATAATTCATGTTTGGTTAAATCGCACAAATCACTTATGTATTCAAGAACTAACACTTTTGTATTGAAGCATGTGGGAAGAGTTCTCATGATTTTTTGCACAACAAAATTCTCTTTAACGGTAGCTCCTAGCCTTGTTATGGAGTTCACTATTTCATCTACTCTAAAAAAGTACAAGGCTAGGTCTTGTTCTTCCTTCATTTTGAGGATTTCGAACTGTGCATCTAATGTTTGCAGTTTGGATTTTCTAACCTTGTCATCGTCCTCATAAATAATTCATAATTTGTCCCATACTTCCTTCATGGTGGTGCATTGAATTACCTTGGTAAATTCAACATTTGATAATTCACATAAAATAGCATTCTTTGCTCTTGCATTCCATTCATAATGTTTTTTATTCTCTGGATCAACAGTCATTGTTCTGGGGTGGGTGGTCTCACGATATCTTCTAACTCATTTCCATTCTCTTTTCACTCAACTACAAATTTTGGAAGTTTATATCCTTCTACTAATTTTCATACGTCCATGCTAGGTGATTGCAAATATACCTCCATTCTGATTTTCTAGAAGGTATAATTTGATTCGACAAATATTTGAGCTCTATTAGTGGACAAACCTTCTTGCTTATCCATATCTACACTAGATCAGTCTTCCATATGTTATTATCTTTATTGAATACACCTACTCTGATACTAACTGTTGGTATTAAGTTATTACTGAGAGGGGGGGTGAATCAATAATTGTGCATATATGTTCAAATTATGCATATTTTTAGATTATAACAATCACACCATTAAATAGAACAACACATAGATGTTTGAGAAAAAAATTATATATATATATGAATAGTTACATTAATGGGATATTACAGTCTCTGATCATGAGCACCCACTCATTTCAGATGTTAACTTGATCTCAAGTATAACTTGCAGTTTGCTAGCACCAACATGCAACAACTTCTATCTGTGTAAGCTTCAACTCACAATCTCCATGCACTGACCTGAACAGATATGAATTTGGTAGCACAAATTGAAAATTGTAGCTTCAAGCTCTGATCTGTGGAAGAACCACACTCTCCAGGTGTGGAAGTTACAAATTCCATTTTGTTCTCCAACACCCACTAGAAGGATATTGTGATCCGTTAAGTTTTATCTGCATCCACAGAAAGGATGTTGTTGCACCATGAATCAATTTTCCAGCACCTATTGGAAGCAGGTTGCTAATCCCCTGCTCCTTGTCTCGTACAACGTCCCTTATATGAAATGTGATTGTATTGAAAATAGAGAAATATTCTTCCTTCGAATTCCGCAACTGCTTAATTCTTCTAATCTACATTGACGTATATGCGTCAGTTAGTTTCTGAAACAATTCTCATTTTCATTTTCCTCTTCAAATTACACAACTGCCACAATTATTGATTTGTGTCTTTGTATCAGCGTCAAACAATTGCCCAAAATACAAATAGACTGTGATCTGCATCTGAGTGTCCGCATCCGCATCAATCCATTCTTTAAAATAGGATGTGAGAAGATAACTACGATCTGCATCTTCTCAATTGATTTGCATTTGTTTTTTATACAATACTCTCTACACAATTATTCTTTATGTTTGCACATTTAGACTTTGGGTATCCTATCAACCAGTTCTACTCATCTCACACTGTGACTCTGCTCCAAAAATATATTCATTTGCGATCAATGATCCATTGATACCTTGAAAAACAAGAATCTTTGAATCTTGTCAATACAATTAGATATTCATCTCTCCAATATTACTTCACCACAACCATCTCTTGCTCATTTATAATCTTCTTGACTCAAGAGACATGTCCACTTGGTGAATTCTATTTACTTTAGATATCATCCTGCTGGATTGCATCTTTGACAAGCTAATGCTTGCATCGACATGCCACTTGCAATTCAACTTAGTAGTTTAATATGCACAAATTCCACTACACCTGTGGGACTTATAGTTATTTACAATTATGTGCATGAATATGTGTGCAAATGTGACCAGTGTCATGATGGTTCTTTATGATAAGCAAGTTTTTCATTAATGACAAAGGTAAACAAAGGTAGACAAAGGATGATGATATGACACATCCAAGGAATGATATGGGCATAGTTTGGCAAATTAGGCCAAATGACCCTTTATGTGGTAATTTGTGGTCATGGAACCCTTGGAGATGCTCACAGTGCATGATAACATTTGAACACACTTGGTTACTTGTCAATGATGTTGAAAACAGACCTGAAGTTCATTGAAAGTATCTTGCTTGAATATTAGCCTTATAAGAAGCCCATAATGATGAGGTAGTAAAGAAATTCACTTATATATATATATATATATATCTATATATCTATATATCTATATCTCTCTCTCTCTCTCTCTCTCTCT